>JAGFPH010002943.1:159837-170782 GCA_018207615.1 Philaenus spumarius | reverse complement strand
TCAGAAATCGATTTATTCATAAGATGTTTAATATACTGTTTAAAAGAGAAAACTCCAACGTTTATTCTATGTTCAGTTCAAATAATTTAGGTGAAATTTAGTTGGCACAGACATAATGTAAACGAAGCGGTCTAACCATTTTACACTCTGATCTCAAAGCGTTCACTGTAAGTTTTATTCGTCTTTAAATTTTAGTGAATTGAAAGTTTTTATAGTTTATAAAATAGTGTTATATTGTGTTTTAGTTATAAATAAATAAGTGTAGATTGTGTTTGAGTGAAATTAGGCTTATAACAGTGTTCTAATAAAACAGTAAGTTAAGAAATAACATAGCCTAGAAATAAGGTTTTAGGTTAAATTGCCGCTTTGATATTTTGATTTTTCACTACAAAATGTAAAGTTATTTGAAACTGGATAGAATGCTATTCGATTCTGCATTTCATTCTCGAATTTTTGGTATAAAAAAAACATTGTTTGAAGTAAAAAATTTTTAGGCCTAGACACTTTGAACTTAGTCTGATTTGCAGGTTATGAAGTAAAAACATTCAAAGTGTTATTTTGAACTAAACAATTGTGAAATTGAAATATATTTTTACATATTTCTATTTAGAACTAAATTATAAAACTTTTGTGTATTTTGAAAAAAATTACAAAAATGTTTTACTATTTTTTATGTAGGCATAAAGTTGTTTTTTTTTCCTTTCGTTACTAAACATTTTTTGCTTTCTAAGCTAATAACTTTTACAATTTCAAAAGAAACTAATTTTTAGTGGTATATTTGAATTCTTTGAAGTTTCTTCTACAAAAAAGCTACGGAACACTTTTGGATTGGGGTTCATTTACTATTTTTGGCGAATTTTTAAATATATGCTTGCAAAACGCTAAAAACAGGCTTTTCAATTTCAGCTTTAACCATGCCACTTGGAGGGTTAATAAAAGGGTGACGTCACCTTTCTATACCATTCCGGCACCTTACGCCAATTTCTACTTTCTGTCCCACCTAATTTTAACACTTCAAGACAATGAACTTTTGAATTTATGTATAATCCAGATGATAATGTTAAATAAATCTAAATTAGACCAATTTTTGTATATAACTAAAGTATTTGAATTTTAAATTGTATAAATGCGTGCGTGATTGAGAGATATTTAATAATTTGTATTAATGTAGGAAATATGAATGTTGTTTAATTTGCTATAATGTAATTAAAGGACATGATAAAGGAAAAATGCAAGAGTTTACATAATACAGAAAAAGGGGTAAATAAGGAGAGGTATTTTATAAATGGTGTCTAATGAACCATTCAGAATGACATAAAATAGCATTTAATAAGTAATAGATGTTGATATTTGTTTTGAATGTTAATGAGGACAATTGCAAAGAAAAAAAAAAAAAGTTTCATTGGTAAAGTTAGAAGAGGGAAATAAATAAAGTGATTGGAAAATGATGTTTATATTTACAGCAAAAGAAAAATAAATAATTGAAGTTATTAAGTTAAATTTTAGGATATAGTTTATTATGTCGATTGTTAAACAGAACGGATGAAACCGTTCTTCAAATAAATGCTAATATTTGAAAATGCTCAACTGTTAACGGTAATGTGAGATAATGAAAATGGATAATGTTGGATATATTGTAATATGTGATTAGTACTTTACTGGGTAAGAAGTATGGAAGTTGCTACATTGTTGTTAATTTAGCAAAATCATGTTAAATAATGCTAAAGGATGAGAAAAGTTTTTAAATAATAAATGTTTAAAAATGATAATATGAAGATTATAATTGAAACCAATATGACAAGTAATAATAAAAAGGACTCAAGTGTTTAAGTGACCAGTGAGAAAAATATAATATATTAATATTTTGATTATAGTGTATAATATTGCACTACGGTACTTTGAACAATATTGAACATGAAGATTGTAAGATTTTTGTATAATTATGTGTATAATAATAGGCTAGGCTTATAAATAGGTGTAAGGCAAGGGATATTTTTAATAATTTTGGTAATATTTCATGTGAATTAAAAATGACATGGCAAGTTGAAAGGAAATATATATTTCAGAATAATGATTAGATTCAAAAATCGAAGTAAAATGATTCAATTATTGACTCAGGAAAATTAGTCAGTTTTGTTGGAATATTATTTAATGTGAGACAAGAATATTTTTATCATGAATAGGCATTACAAAGCTCACAAAGGGTGACTTAATGCTGATGCAAAATGAAGTCATTTTTGTGTCATTGTAGGTGACAACAGAATTACATGTGTTCTGTAAACTTGCATTAAATTTGCAATTTAAGCACTCTTAAAGTAGAACTTGATAGAGGAAATGAGTTTCAATAAATTACTGTACAAGTAACTTGATAGTTTCAACTCTTAGAATCAGCATCGTGGGGGGGTAAGTCAGTATTGTGATTAGATACCATCCTAAAAATATTCTTTGTCTATAATACTATCTCTAATTATTGATAAGATGCAGCTGTTTATATTTCTGTTTATGCTACAGGCTGTAGTAAATTGTCAAACAATGCAGGGTGTGTTGTTTGAAAGATTAGCAGATGTTTTAGTAACGCGGTCTAGGTGGACTGTAGTAATGGAGTACAACATTTCAAAATTAATATATGAAAGTAATCAATTGAATGAAGCAGTAATGATTGGAGAACTATTTTTGAATAAATTAGCTCATAAAACTGTAATAAATGTCACTGTTAATAATAATACAATTGAAAAGAATAATTTATTTACACAGTACAGGGAAGAGTTTGAAGTAATAAAAAGTAATTTGAAGGGATATTTAACAGAAATAGAGGGTATAGTGTCAACAATTCCAATAAGTAGAAGTAAGAGGGGATTAATGGATACAGGAGGTAAAATGTTGAAAGTAATGTTTGGGACAATGGATAATGATGATTTAAATACTATTGATAGTAAATTGGGGAAATTGACAGGTTTTTCAGAAGATATTTATCACAGTTTTGATGAACAATTAACAGTAATGAAAGACATAAATACACATATAGTGTCCAATTCAAATAACATTAAGAAAGTGATGAACACCTTGATAAGTTATAAAGTAACATTTTTCAATACCATAGGTCAATTAACTACACAAATTGAAGGTTACATGTCTATTTTACTTACATATTTGAAACTAAATATAACATACAGACAGTTAGAACATTTAGTAGTACAGTCTAAAATAAAAATAATAGAGTTTCGCCAGGCTTTACAATACATTCACACAGGGAAAATTAGTTCTAAACTTTTGCCACCAGACACATTTTTACACATACTTAAAGAAATTGAACACAGCTTACCAATATATATACACTTACCTTTTGAGGCAGACTTAACAAATTTACACTATTTTTACGACATTGCTAAGGTACAATCATATGTAAAAGGACACATACTGAAAATAATAATAGAAATACCTTTGGGGACACCATCTGAATTTTTTGAACACTACAGGATTTGGACTTACCCACTTTATAACAATATCACAGGGAATTGGTTAAAATGGGAAGTGATGTATAACCACTTATTGATAAATTCAGAAAGAAGAAATTTAGTGGAAATGACAGATAATGAATTTGATAAATGTAAAAAGGGTCCAATGGACATTTGTAATTTGGGATCTAGCATAAAGGGTAAAATAAAATTGAACTGTATGGGACAGTTGTTTCTAGGTTTGGAAGCAAGTTCATGTGTCAGGAAAATTTATAGTAAATTAGAATCACCAATATTCATGCGAATTGGCAATGACTGGTTGTACAGCACAGACGTAACAACACAGATTACACTCAGATGCTATAATAATAAATTAATAAATTCAACAACAGTACAGTTACAGACTACAGGGATACTCAAAAACAAAGCACATTGTGAGATAATTGGGGA
Organism: Philaenus spumarius; assembly: GCA_018207615.1. Lineage (NCBI taxonomy): Eukaryota > Metazoa > Arthropoda > Insecta > Hemiptera > Aphrophoridae > Philaenus > Philaenus spumarius. The sequence continues at coordinate 166,877 of JAGFPH010002943.1, read as the reverse complement.
CAATTTTAAATTTTTGGCACAAATAAATGGGAATTATTATTATACAGGGGAATTAGAGACATTGCACATCCCAGACATGAACACTATACTTAAGGAAGGGGAACAGTTACTTTTAACATCAGATACACGTTTAACAAATGACTCATTTGGAGAGTTGGAGGTGATAGACAGATTTAATTCAAATGGTATAAGGTTGGACAGATTACTGTTACACATACAGGCAAAAAAAGACTATAATTCAAAAATAATACAAGGTGTGAGTTGGTCATTGTATGGAATTTCTAGTGTTGTATTGTTTGTACTAATATACTATGTCTACAGGAAATTACTATGTTTGAAAAATGGATTGTCGAGATGTTGTTCAGGAAAGAAGCCAAAAGGTGAAACAACGATTATCACCCTAGGACCAGTTGGGTCGACGCAGTCATCCCAGAATGACCAAAAGATTTCATTGGCACCATATTTTACGCAGCCACTTAAGTAGACGAAATTAAAATGATGTTTTTATATATATAGATTATACAAAATGTAAATAACTAATGTTTTCTTACAGGGTTTTACATGACATAATGAGAATTTAAGAAGTATAAGGAGTTAAATGCTTTAAAGGATTCATAAAGCACAAATAATTTTTTTTACAAGTGTTTAAATTCATATTAAATGTTGGGAAAATGAATTGGAACCATTAAATTTTTTTATAAAGGGGTGAACGAGGAAACCTGCCCCAAGTGAAACATTATAGCTGCCTAACAGTTTATAATACAGTAGCGTTCTAAATTGAGAGCCATAGAACATGAAATTTTTTTTTCACACACAATTTAATGTTGCAAGTTTTTTTTGTATCTCATATTTGGGTAAACAGGTTTCAATCCATCGTCCTTAAAGCAAAACTTTTAATAAATTATGTGAGCAGAATTGTAATGTAACTATAAAGTAATAGTAACATAGAGTGTGCAAAGAATAAAACTTAATAAATAAAATTTATTAAATTTAAAGCCTCAAAGTAATTTTTTTTTGGAATTCTGTTTTGTTTTAAAGTTGTGAGATTGGGTAACATGTTGTATTAATTTTGAACAAGTCCTAAAATGCGTTTCTTTTTGTTAAATTAGAGATGGGTTGGTGAAGAAGACAAAAGGGTTGATCAGAAACGCACATTGACATGCAGACATTCCGAAACTGGACACATGAGCACGAGCTGGTGGACAAAGAGCCGTTAAACTCACAAGACACACGTTGGACATATACAACGGACCTGCACAATCACATAAGTACCAAATTTTGTCTAATCTCTAGGAAAGTTTCGAAAGGAAAAGAAAAAACAATGTGAATAATAAGTGATTTTCGTGGCAATGTATAGAAAATATATTTCAAGCAGTGCTCAATGTTTGCACACGTGTAATAATTATAGGTTGCATAAAAGTAAAGTAACACTGAATGTCTGTAATTAAGATAAGCAAAGTAGAAATAAGAATTTTGATAACTAACAAAACAGAATTAACTAGTAAAATTTTTTATGTGAAAAAATAATTACAATATAGAGGAGTAGTGTAAATGGTATAAGTTTGATTTTTTTTCTAAAATAAAATATTGTGTATGTGAAAATAACAATAACTAAGTTTCATTAAAAGCAACAACAAAGTTGAAATCAGTGAAAATTTATTATTTTTATAAAATACAAGTTTAGACAATGAAATAATAATTCATCAATGGAATAAAAAAGGTAGAAGTTTTAATTGATAATAACATTTTTGATAATAGATAACAAATAATAATTACATACTTTAAAAATCATAGAATTTAATCTAATTTTTTTTTTGACAATTAATTCATAAACTTACAGCTCGGATAGAAACAGGATAGTATTTTTTGGCCTCTAAAAAATTTTTTTTTACAAGGTAAAAATTAACAGTTCAGAAAAAATTTGAACATTATACACTAATTGCAAACATTTTTGGTAACATTGTTCAGACCAAGATTTCGAAATTTAAATTTCTTTAGAATTTTTTTTTTCTCAAACATCAGTATTGCTATCCTAGTTCTATCTAAATTTTTTCATATTTTCATACCCTAGTCCGACTAATGGATCTGTACGAGTCAGGCTGTCTACTCCTCCGCCCTCTTCCCATCTCGCCCATATTGAAACATGTAAAGTAAGGAACTAACCTTACAATAATATATTTAAGGAACACAAATACACTGATAATGCTCATTAGATTTAAGATTATTTGGATAAGATTATTAGAATAAGGGAAATATGAATTTCTTGATATTGATAATTTAATTTGAATGAATTGAAATATGAATTTTTTTTTGACATTACTAATTTAATTTAATTTGGTTTGATTAATTAGGAATATGAATTTTTTTTATTTAAAATGTATTATGAACAAATTTGCAATACGAATCCTTGCAAAATAACTGTTACATTATATTTAAAATTATGTTTTAAGAGTTCGATGAATGATAAAATGGAAATTATTAATATAATAATGATATAAAATGTAAACCATTTAATAATGACTAGTGATTTGTTGGGATTGACGATTATATTTTTTTAACAAGGTCTATGTTTGATGAAAAACAACAGAATTTTTTTAAATATTAATAAATTATAAAATAGAAAATATAAATCCTTAATATTTGTAAGGAATGTTGAAATGTTAATGTGGGATTGTGTTTTTAGTAATAATAAATTTCGTGGTTAAAGAAAATATGCAAGTTGGAAAATAATAAATATGTAGGTGGCTAAAGACTTTTAATTTTTTTTTTAAATAAATAAAGTTTTATATAAAAATGTAAAGTTAAGAAACATACTAATGTAATTTTTGGCTTGTTTGAATGTAATTAAAAAATTAATATCATACATAGAATAAATTTCGCCACCACATAATTAAATTTTTTTTAATTAATATCTTTTGTAAGGTAGAGATGGGCCGCCGATGTTTAAACTTTTGGGATGGTTTAGAATGTAATACTAAACTTAAGTAAATTCATAACAATGACAGGGGAAAGTGATAATAAAAAAAAAATGGGATAATGTGAATTTAACAATAAAAATAAAAATTGGGAACGTAGAGACTATGATTTTGTTTTCTCGAACAATCACCATCCAGGGAGTTATTCTCATCGGGGTTCAACTGCTACGTCATTATAAATTTATAAATTTTTAATTTTAGAAACTTTATTGATATTTTTGATTTTAGGAATTTGTGTTTTTTTCAATATTTTTAAAAGATAAATGATATGAAGAATTTTTTTTTGTCATACCAAAAGGAATGCTACGTAGTAAACATTTTTGATTTTAATTATTTTCATATTACTAAGATTGACTTTAAGGACAATTTGTTTTTTTTCTATATTTAAAGAATTTTCAAGACAACTTGTATTTTAGAATAGTTAACTCTGCTGGTACCGTCAAATTGTATTTAAATATTATTTTGATGTCAATTTTAATATATGAACATGTCATAAACATGATACTTCGAAAGGTTAATAGAATATTATATTCCATAATAGTGAATAATTTCAACAATTGTTGTTAATATTGAAACAACGGTTACAAGCGTAACAAATTATAAATTTTTTTAAAAATATTAATAATACTAAATTTAAGATGATTTTTTTTGTTTTAATAAATTTTACATATTACAATGAGGCAAACGCAAGATAATAAGGGAAAATGAGTAATTATCAAATTTCTTACAATATACAGATCTAACCCTCGTTGCAGCAGTTTAACTTGATATTTTGAATAGTTAATTTAAATGTTTTGATTAAACAAAGCCATATTTTATTTTTGTTGTTAACTTCATTTCATTATATACAAGTTGAGGGGTAGATGCCCTCACCCGGGAGTTGCCAGGGCGGCGAACCGACCACATTGAGCAGCAATGGAGATTATAATTTATATGGAAAGTAAGTTTGGCACTGCCGAAATAACAAGTAGCACTGGAGGCTAAGTACTATGGGTTAGTACATGGAACAACAAGTGTAATTGGGTCAGACACTAGCCAGAGCTAGGGGTCAGGTAGCAGCTAGAGTTCAGTTGAGAGAGTCGAAGGGACCGACTCTGGTGACGCAGGGGGGTGATGTGGCAGGTACCCTCCACCTTGTATAAATAATAATAATTTATAATATTCAATAATAATGTTTAAATGTAATAAGCGTGTTTAGTTTGGCTTGACACGAAAAGAGTGCTGACGACGACAGTCTAGATCTGACGGGGAGGGGACGCCAGAGAAGCGAGCGTCTATTTTAGTTAGTCAGTTAGTCTTGGTTTGACCGCGATCGCGACTAGACTCCGTTGTATATATCCTTGCCTTTGCCTTTTTAGCCTAGTTGTTAGTTTAGTCCGGAATAGCAGAGAGATGTACTTTATTTGACTTTGAATAAATGTTTGAAGTCGAAACTCGTTCTACCTTCATTTGAAGACCTACTTCCACCAGAAACCATCCTGACAACCGCCCGTACGCTCGCGCGAGAGCAGAAAGGCACATCCCTTAGAGGAGACGCACCATCGTAGATTCGCCGCAGGGGTTGATCCAACGAGGGCCACGTCACACTGACAGGGGTACACATTTTAATAACGAAATCATAAAGAACTTAACATCAACTCTAGGAATTAATCAAATTCTAAGCAGCGCTTATTCACCACAAACACAAGGATTAACTGAAAAATTTAACGGCACACTTGCTAATATGTTATCCCACTACGTACACGAAAAGCCAAATGCATAGTCAAAGTACCTAGACAAAGTTGTATACTGTTACAATTCAACAAAGCAAACTAGCACGGGGTATTCACCAAATAAATTAATGTACGCTTTTGAACCAAATAACCCCATGGAAATAATACAAATTCAAGAAAACCCAAATTATGATATAAAACAACACATAACACAGATACAAGACATTAGAAAAAGTTTGCCAGAAATCATAAAAAAGGCTCAAGATAAACAAAAAAAATATTATGATAAGAAGAGGACAGATTGTGAATTTCAAGTAGGAGACGAAGTTTTAATAAAACGGGAATTCCATGGAAAAACACCCACGAAATTTGATATGCAATATACTGGTCCATTCTCGATTATAAAAAAGGTTAACAACCTAACATACCTAGTAGAAATATTAAAGTACGGAAAGCTACAAAATGAACCCATACATATTTCGAGAATGAAAATGTATCACAGAAGGTCATTATAAACAAAAATATGTTACGTGTACATTACAATGTAAAATATATGTAATATCATCGAGATCTGTCTATAATTAGTATTGTAGAAATTAGAAATAAGTTACATGTACTAGATTTAAGCACTAATTATGTATTTAACAGCAGTATCATCAATGTAATACAAATTTTTATTTGCAGCAACAATTAAAGCCTTAGTAAAAACCAGTAATCATTTAAATAAGTAAAACTAAATAACAATTAAACTTTGAATAAGTAAAGCTTTTAAAAGTAAATAACATCGAGATCTGATCTATTAAACAACTTTGTAGATAATATTATAACAGTCAGTAAACAATTTAAAGACAACCAGATAACGTCAATGTGTATACAACACCAACGCCAGTACACAGCCTAGAATGCAAACTCAACATTGGGAACATAGTGTGTATTCCTAAGAGTCATGAACTTGGGAGCTACACTATCCGAAAACAGATTTTCTAACAACTTTCGTTACTTGAAGAGGAAGCCCTGATCAAGCGGAATTTTCATCTTGCGAAAGTAACAAAAATACTACACATTCCAATAGATATACAAAAACGTATTTGTATATACAACACCAATTCTAAATAGGCCTACAATAACAAACTGTTATCAAGCAACCGACCTGATGCTGGCACAGCAAAACCACACTTCCTTCAAGGAAACTCTAACGCATGAATTCCAGCACTTGCCTTCTACATTATCAGCTAAACATGTGATTCATACTACGTTATCAGCAATTCCACAAACATCGACTTACTACAAACATAAACACAGATACTACACTGAAAATAAACATCGTCTTAATTCACTTCAATACAAAAGGGGAGAAAATAAATAAACAAAAATTGGTGGTACAATTTTACACCCAGCAGGGGGAGTGTAACGGATATATTGGTAGACACCAATATTCCCAAGAAGTTAGTTATGAAGAAAAGACACAGTTAAAAGATTACAGCTGATACTAGTAACACACGTGTAAACTATTAGGTTACGTTCCCAGACATTTTAATCAAGTCAGCAGCATTAGAACAACTTGCTCTGAAACAAGTGAAAAGAATCATATTGCATTTCACATAGCTTTAGCGAACAATGCAGAATATCATGAGAATGCTTTTACAAGAATTTACAGATAGACAAATTTTTATAAAAATGAAAGTCCAATAGGGAGATGAGTGAAAAATCTTTAGCCAATGACAAACGGTTTTTCAAAAGGACGCGGTAGCAGGAGTAGGGCAAGAGCGAGAAAAGCGGGGTCTTCTTCTAACATATTTTGAACGGGCAAGACCTAAAAGCCCGCTTCACACCACAATGTATATTTCCCACAATGTATATTTCAACCTAAAACCCGCTGTAAAAAGACTAAGTACATTTTACCTTAAAATACAAAAATCATTTAAAATCAATCATCAAATAAGAGTCAATAATCAAGTCGAACTCACTAAGTGAAAATCATCAATCAGTTTAAAATCAATCACCAATTTCAAAAGGCATCGCAGGAACCAGTGGATAAATAGTGTTCAGTGAATGTGTGAATATAGATAAATTAATATCAATAAAGTGTTAAATAAAATAATCAATAAAATATATAGTATCAGTTTAAAAGTGAGTAAAAGGGAAAATCGCCAAATATGTAAGTAATTTAAAATTTTCAATTTATGTTAAGACAGATCTCGAGGTTAAGCAAATTTAAATCAAATCAAAATCATATCCAGATAATTAAAATAAAATTATAAACAAATTGTAAATGGAATAATATAAATGTAATAAAATAAATTCACAGCTTTAGAGCAACAATAACTAAGCAATTTGGTCGGGTCTTCTTTAT
>JAGFPH010002943.1:147165-159737 GCA_018207615.1 Philaenus spumarius | reverse complement strand
AATATTTTTACATTTTACTCCTTTTTCACATGAAATTCACGTTTTTATATCACAATATTTTTACATTTTAAACCTTTTTCACATGAAATTCACGTTTTTATATCACAATATTTTTAATTTTACACCTTTTTCACATGAAATTCGCATTTTTATATCACAATATTTTTACATTTTACACCTTTTTCACATGAAATTCACGTTTTTATATCACAATATTTTTACATTTTAAACCCTTTTCGCATGAAATCCATGTTGTTTAAATTTTTATATTGTTTTTTTAAAATCTTTCTCATTTCTACCACAAAATTTCACATGGGAAAAAGGGAAAATTAAGTTTTTTCTATTAGAATAAATTGTAAAATGACACCTATATTCACATTAAAATAACGAGAAATAAATTTGCAATACAACATTTTTTGACTCCCTATTTTTACTTATATATTTTGCTCACATTTCTGTTAAGTAATGAAAATATGCGAATTATCAAAATTCTGTATGTCAGCCTACTTAATTTGATAAGTGTCAATTCGATATTAAAAATAAAACTTCTATTTCACTGTCATTTTTAAAACAGTTAAATCATAGTTTTTGCTCAAATATGTGCATACAATGTTTAATGTCAGCTGCTGTGTTGGACTGAAATTAAATTAAAATTATTGCTGTTACAGCCATATAGTAAAAACCAAGATACACAGCCTTCATCATTGCCATAGGGCCTTCTTTACTGTTACTTTTTCACTTATATCTTTTTGAATGTAAAAATAAAAACTTATCCACCACTTCAAAAAGAAGAAATGTTTATTTCAACTCCTCTATCATTGTAAAATCAGTTTTGAAGTGATAGAAGAAATCCAAAAATATATACTTATAACATAGAAGTATGGCATTTAAAAGTATAAAGATGTTAGGTTGTCTTAAATAATACAAAAATTAATTAAAAGAATGGCAGTATATTTACAATCAAAACAAATAATATGCTTCACATATAGTTTTTGTGTTTCACTGAGCATTATCTTCATCTCCATCGTGAGGAACTCTTTTTCTGAAATGAAAAAAATCAATAAATTAATGTCATATATATACATGAGAAAACGGCTAATCCGAACAAATTGGGACCTGGCCTTAAAAATAAAGTAGTTAATAATTACTTTTTGACATTATGACAACCACAAAGTATCAGAGATTTTCAAGATTTGATTTAGTGGGGATCCCAATGTCCGGTTGGATAGACAAGAACATCCTTAGCATAATATAACTTTCCTTCATAACCTAATAAAAATTAAAAAATATGTAGACCTACCTTGATTTTTCCTTGCTCAGTAGACGATTTTTAGATGGCCTCAGCCAATCTTTCACCACTCCCTCGATCTCCTTTTCCTTCGCATCAGGAAATTGTTTCAGTAGGCCTACAGCTCCTAATCAGAAACAAACATTAACATTTATTTAGAAATAATAAATTCCTGGAATCAAATTTAAAACATAAATTATTGTGAATGTATTTACTCAGAAACCATTGCCACTTCAAAGTATGATTGGTCAAAAAAAGTTGTGACATAAACTTGATATATTTACCTCAAATTATAAATACTGTTATTTTTATTCCTCATAATTACACTGAAGAACTTTGAAATTTATTGGATAACTAGCTGTCCCAAACCCGAGGAATTAGCGATTGCTCTTAGGTTAAGCTTGTTCGCTTCGTTCACACTCGGCAATCCTTTTTAGGTTACCAATCAAATAAGAATGAATCAAAGTTCATGGGAACTTTGAAGGCCATTGGGACAGAGCCCTGAGGTCAAAAATCAAGAGGGGTAGTTACGTGAATTCATTTAAACCTTCACAAAATCTAATAAATCAACTTGTACTTGCAAAAAGCATTTTAACGAAAAAGTGTCTGATTATCAAATCAAACAACAGATAAGCTTACCTACTGAAATTTTAAAAGGTTATATTTTACACCTAGGCCTATTTAAGTAGGCCTACCTATCAAAAACTAATTTATTGGATTTAACATTGTTATTACAATTATAATTTTTAAAATATAAATTTAGATTCCATAAAGAACAAAATCTACACAATTAAGTTAATAATAATTACTAATTAGATCCTGAACGTTATAGTATGGTTTATTGTAAATAGTGCTTATAGGCCTAACTTATTTATTCACGAATAAAACTTAGTGAAACATAAACAGTCTAAGCCAAGTTTTTACTACTAAATTATATAAGGCTGGCCTGTACAACACTCCATTATTTACTTAAAATTGTATGGTCATCATTTACTATTTAAAACAGTTTTTGCCATTTATAAAATTTTTTCATTGCCAATTCTAATTTCATTAGACATAACCTCTAATATCCTATTTATTTATTAGTCTAATTGGTTGTATTTGATCATAATCATTAATTGTTTGTTGTCAAGTTAACGGAGATTGTTAGTAGCCTATATTTTACTGGTGCAAGTAAATTACGGTATACGTCTCTAACATCAACAGGATTAACAACTAACTGTGAACGGCAACAAAATAAACTTTTAAGCTAAATGGGTAGACTTCCGTAGGCACTCTGTGATATTTTATCTATCGGTTTAAATATTGAGGGTGCAATTGAGTTCAATAAGCATCATACCATTTATGATGTGATATTTTAAAATATTAAGCTCATACGGTTTGTATGTTTGTTACTTATATAGGCCTAGGCTATTAGAAAGTCTTAATGTATATTTTTAATCTGTAGGCAGTAAGTTAAATGTTCATTTCTAAATATATTCAATATGGGTCAAACAGTCAAACATATTATTTCCAGTATGTTTTGGATATGTTATGAACATATTAAGTTAGGCCAAGGTGGGAATTTAGGCGTAATGAAAATTGGGTAATTGTATACAATATGGGCCACTCTGTAACTAATTTTCTATGAAGAGATATGAAATATTTTTGGTTGATTATTGTTCAGAAAGGTTATTTTAGGCCCGCTCAAGCGTTTAAAGTAAAATAGCAACATTATTTTATCGTAAAAAATTTTTATTCAGCGAGTGTTTTGTTAGGTTAGCTATCGGCAACGGATTGTCAATAGAAAAATAGTTAAATGAAAGTAATAATGGACCTACAAATAACAAATAATGGACCTATTTTTCTATTGACAAACCGTTGCAGACACTCGCTAACCTAACCAAACACTCGCCGACTAAAAACATTTTTTACGATAAAATAATGTTGCTATTTTACTTTAAACGCTTGAGCGGGCCTAAAATAACCTTTCTGAACAATAATCAACCAAAAATATTTCATTTCTCTTAATAGGAAATCAGTTACAGAGTGGGGGATATTGTATACAATTACCACGATTGTCTGTTTAACCTCCATTACGTATAACCTCTTTGGAAAACTTGGATAGGGCATATTTTATAAATTAAGTAGCCTATACTAAGTCTTAATGGTTGAAGTTCAGTAGTATTATTATTATTATAGGTTTAAGGCCTACAAGTTATAACGTTTACATCTACTAAGTACTATAAACCAAATTAAGAAATACAGGATGAGGTGTTTAAAATTATGAATAGAAAAGGTCTTAGGTGAAACTTTGGTTGAAAACCTATCTAAGTTACTTATTAGGAGTTAATCATTTTTAATTTCTTACCTTTGATAAATAGGCGATTCTGTACAAATCACTTCTAACACAATGTATAAGAATAAAACACTGCTAAACGATAACACAAATAGTGGCGTCTTCTCCTTTCTTTGTGAATTGTGAGTGAGAATGAGCGGTGACTGTGAGCTGTGAGCGATGCGGATTTTGCGGGCTTCTTAACTTAGGTCTTTGTTTGTTGTTTGCCGTTCTGCGCATGCGTCAAGACTTTCCATTGGCCGCGCTCACTATACGGCGCTGATGTGAAGCGGGAAATTGGTTTAATTTTAGTTTTATTAATTTACTTAGTTGTTGCTCGTCGCGGCTTCGCCCGCAAACAAAATTTGAACGGATAACAATCCTAGAATTATTTTACATCGTCTTTTGCTTATCACGGGATAAATCGTTAGTTGAATATAAAATGCAACAATTTAACAAAATGGTAATCAAAACAAAATAATATGAGTAAAATAACAGCTGGTATTCTCTTAAGATTTAACTTTTACTTGCTGAAGTGTTACCATATTATATTTATGTGGTTCCAACAATTTTACACATACTTTAAACAAAAACCAGGTGTTATTTTTTTATTACACTTTTCCCAACTCTTACAACGAATTGATTTCAATATCTTTGCGGCCATGGTAACAAATTAACATATGAGAACTTAATAAGTTCTTGCTTGTTTGCACAATATTCCTAAATTACTTGTGAAGATGTATATTAAATAAGAAAGTCAAATAAACGTGAAATATATACGTGAATTTCACATTTTAAATTTTACCACTTTTTCACTTTTACATTTTTTACGTGATTTTCACGTGAAAAAAATATATTATTTTTCACTTTTTACATTTTCACCTTTTTTTCATGTGAAAATAACGTTATTTTCACATAGTGTGCTTACTGGGTATAAGTTATTCTTATGTGGTACCTTTATTTCCTATTATTTATCACTTAAATCATAGTTTTGTAAAACATTCCATTTTCTTAATTTTGTTAAATGTGTTCCTAATTTCGCCCACCATGTGTTCTAAATATTGCCTACATTTTTTAGGTGTATAAATAAACTGTAAAACAAGTTATTGCGAGAATTATACCTTTACATATTTTTATTTATACATACATATACATTTATTTTTATAATGTAATGTATTTATTCATTTTATACGTAAACATTTATAAACAATATAATAATTTTACCAAGTATGAACACTGCAAAATTAATGTTTTTAGCTTTGACAATGGTTTCCTAGCAACAAAATACACATGTAAATATTTTTTTCATTGTTTTAGCATTAGCATCACATTTTTCGTGACTCCATTTGAAACATTTTATCCACTTTTCACCCCCAGTGTCCTTGGAATAAAAACTATCACAAATTGGACATTGTGCATCATCATCTTCATGATCGGTGCTGTCATTTTCGTCCGTCGAAATGTAAGTTGGTTCATCCTCACTTTCACTGGTCGAATAGTCATTGTTAGTTTTATTAGTTTTCTTTTTACCTTTTGGCACAGGTAAAATCAATTTTTTTTTGTTTTCTTTTTGGACTGGGAATCCAGCAAAGCTTCCTTATAAGGTGACCCTGATATTAAAGCTGCCGAACCTCTCTTTCTGTTGTCCAATGTAGCAGGTCTTTGGAGATCAGGTGCTGGCCTAATGTCACGCGGTGAAACAACTTGTAATGCACGAGGACGATGTTGTGGTGTTTGAGAAGGGCTGGGAACAGCAGGCCAAGTATGCAGATGAACCGTTTCAGAAGGGCCAGGAGATGCAGGATCTTGGTTGTTCTGCTGATTCATCTGAGGTGGGTCAGTTGCTGCAAGATCTTGGAGATTTTGTTTGGCCTCCAAAAAGTCAGCGTCTGAGAAAGTGTTCCGATTGAAAGGCAAAATGCCTGTAACTTCAAACCCCTTCAATGCTACATTCATTGTCGCTGTTCTAATATAGGCTTTACCAACGAGCTCGCCTATTTTATCAACAGTAACAGCACGAAACGGATGAGCCGCAAGCCAGTCTTCTATTTCTTGGGCATAATAAGTCTTGAAGGTTTTCATGAATGTCCGATCTAAAGGTTGCATATGGTTTGAGGAATGTGGTGGCAAGCACACTATAGAAATTCCATTTTCTCTAGCCAAATCAATCATGTCAACATTTCGTGTGTGAGATGAATGACCATCTAAGATCAAAAGTACAGGATCTTCCTTGCTCGGTTTGGCATGGTTGATGAAATGAATCATCCACTTCGTAAAAAGATCGGTTTGAATCCATCCTGATTCATGACAACCACCAATGCTTCCTGGCGGTGCTCCGTCTAAAAGTTCTTCCTTCATCAGTTTTTTGGGAAACACCAGCATCGAAGGAACATAAATCCCTGAGGCCGATACACAAATGACCAAAGTTACCAGACCACCACGTTCAGCTGAGGATAATTTATGAATTTCTCTCTTGCCCTTTAAACAAACTACTCTCATGCTTCTATGTTGAACCGTGGTGACCCCGGTTTCGTCTACGTTAAAAATTTGGGAAGCATTGTATTTCACCCGTTCTAACTCAGGTTTTAGAATCCTTGCTAATGATAGTGGTTGTGGTTTTCTCATTGATAATGCCGGGTGTCTTTTAAAAAATAGTAGCAACCATTTTCTGATTGCTGATTTTTTTGTCTCTGAAAATGGATGTTTGATATTATTTCTAATCGCTAGCTGGAAAGCCATTCGCTTTAAATCTTTAGCAGTTAGGCCATAGCAGTTTTTTCCATAGTCAAACAATACTCAACTAATTCATCCTCAACTTCTATTGGAAGTATAGTTCTTCTTCCAAGAGGTAGGGTCAAGAGTTTGTCGAGATCCTCAACAGGTTTTTTAACATAGTCTTTTAAGGTTGATCTCGTACATTAAAGGATTTTGAAGCCTTCAATAATCCCATTTCCTTGCTTTTTACTGCAAGTACTGCATTCTTCATTTGCAGGTGGTCCCATTGCTTCCGCTGCGACATCTGTAAGGAAGTAGACAACAAATAAAATGTGTGCCATATATCGCCTACTAGGCGATATTGGGAACACAGAGGTGGGCGAAATTAGGAACACCCTAACCTTTAAACATGGCGGCCGATCCACTCTGAACCGGTTGAGTAATGTGAACGCATCTGACACTAAAATGAAGCTTATTTCAAGCAAATGAAGTTCAGTTGGATTACTTAAATAATTTAGGTACTACGTATATCAATGTATGAGTAGTTTCTTACCTCACCAAGCACAAAATTCTTCAAAACAGCCCTGAAGCAGAACGGCATAAGGTTAGCTGCTACGACTCTCATAAACAACTGAGGTGGAGTGAGGGAACATGTTTACTTGGGTTTCCGCTTGAAAGCAGCACTGTACGGACAGAGCCTAGGCTAGGCGATAATAGGAACGTATGCGATATTTGGTACATTTACCTTATTATTCAAGCCCTTGTGTTAAAGTTGCAGCTAACAATCGGGCAAAATATGTTACTAACACTGTGAAGATTTACAACAATAAATTTTGATTTTGTTTATAAGTGAGTAATTAATTTGTTTAATTTATTGAGGCCTAATGATCACCCTTTTCATTAAGAATTGATTGTCTAAAACAGTTCAGAAACAAGTTTCAGTATTAAAGTTTTAAAGTTCATATAGTAGAACTCGATTTTCCATGGTAATTATGACCGGGCAGTCCTCGGATAACCAAAAACTAGGATAATACGGTAGGTCGTGATAAAACCATTGAGGTGCGAGTTCCCGCATCATTTATAGGCTGATTTGGATATATACTACAAAATTTTTTATTTGGCTTTAAATAATATAGTTTTACCCAATTAGAAACACTGAAGCCCCGACCACAAGTTCGGTGAATAAAACTACACAAATAAACTGAAACACATTTATTTATATAGTTATTCTAGTTCCCTTATGTACATTTCGGTAACCAAGTTACCATCATCGGAGGGTTCTAAATCTAAACTAATGCTAACAAGAATGAAACTATAAAACTAAACAGACCTATTCTCCCCTTTCCCTACCCCAGGTAGATCGACCGATCATAAATGACCACGCCAAGGACTTGTTTCAAAAAGCCAGGTAGAAGCGGCTAACGGTACTTGCCCCTGTCCTCCAATTACACCGATTACATAAAACTTCTTAAACTACCGGAAAACAGTGTACAATATATCTTACAAGTTATTAAAATAATGAATAACATGTATATTCAACGGATAAAATATAGTTTTAAATAAACAAAGAGGGTTTGGTAATGTAATCAAATTAAAAAAGTTGGATACTGTAATTTACTGTAATAAAAATCACAAAAATAATGGATCTGAAGTTTTTTTCATGATTGCTTTTTTTAATTGATATAAGTATATTATCTGTAACCTTAAACTCAATAAAGATATGCAAAATGGAGGTTTAAGAAGTGAACATTTAAAAAAAAATTTTAGTTCCGGCAGCGTTCCGGTAATGGAAAAATTACAGGTAAACCCCTAGTCAGAACACAAAAAAGGTCGGATTGTCAGAAAATACAGAAGAATATGAATTTACTGAAAAATAAACAATCTATGAACTCAAAAATGACTGTTTTGTTCTCTACAGTAAAAATATTGCAAAAAAACGCATAAAAACTGTTATTATTATTTGAAAAGAGTTATACGGTCTTTATTTACATATGTACGGTAAGCTATTAAAAACTTACTTAAGTAGAATAAAGTCAGTTATAGATTTAGCAGATGAAATTCTAGACTTAGCTGCAGTGTTCCTCCATTTGTTGATCCACATAATGTCCATAGGTGTTGAGGCTGAGTTCTGCTCGATGTAGTGAAGGGCAATATTGAAAGCATTCTTGGCGTCGGTGTGTGAAATCCAGGTTTGTCATCATTACCGTCCGAGTCCGTCTTCACAGTTTCTTCACCATTATTTTCAAAAACGGCGGCAATAATCTGGTTGTCATTGAGCTTTTCTTAGTCTTTGTCACATTGGGCAATCCACTCCTTAACTTCTCTGGCAGGGTCATTCGGTTGTACAGTTTGTAGATCTTTAACTATTTCCTGCGTGTCTTTGTTTTGTCACTTTCGGTCATAACTTCCGGCCAAAGCTTAAGCCAAGATTTACGCAGCGAGTTATTTGCCAATAACGAACAGGGGAAGATTGTTTGTACCGTCAGCGTTTCTGCAAGGAGCAACGGTTAGCCTATCTTATAAGTTTTGTTCCCGCCACTGTTTCGTTTGATGCTGCGAGTGTTTTGTTTGGCAGCATTTTGTAGTTTAGACCTGTCGTCTATGTTATAAAACTTGGCAAGGTAACAGTTCATTTTCTTCGACAATTCCTTGAAACTTCCCAGAAAACTCCTTAGCCTCTTTGGCATCAGCAGATAGTTTTTTACCAGAAAGTGAAACAAACCGGACACCACGACGGGTTTTCCAGCGATCTATCCAGCTGCGAACTCACTTCATGCTTCTAGTTTTTTTGTGCAAAGTTATTGCCTTTTCTTTTATAATGATTCAAGATATCAGTGTTCCTTTCCTTCTTTCTTGGCAGAACCAAGTTCACAATGTGTTGTCAAGCAATTCAAGTTTAGGCTTTTTCAATGTTTTGCGATTCTTAAGGAGTGTTTTCACCATCTATCGTCACTGTATATGATTCAATGTCTTTCCAATTTCTTCTCCAATCTTTTATTTTCGTAACGCCTATATTGACTTCCTGTGCAATTTTTTGGAGTGATTCCCTTCTGTCCAGTTTTTGTAGCACTGCTAATTTTGCATTTAATCCAAGATACCGATACAACCTGTAGTAAATCTTTATTCAGTACCCACATTCAAAATTGCAAAGAAACTTAACCAAAGACCAGAAACAACATTGTTTGGAAACAGCCACAATCCAAAAACAGTCTAGAGTTTGTTGAGGCAGTAAAAAACTACACAAAATTACAATTTACCTTCTTTCGATGTTACTGACAAATCAGTAAAGGATACTATTAGTTTTTACAGTACTTATTCATTAAACCGACCACCTTTTTACTTTTGCATAACCCGACCACGGAGGAATTTTCTAACTGTGGCTGAGTTGCTACTTTTGAAAAAAACCTGAACCTAAACTAACCAAAATATAATTTTGGGCGTAAATTATCTTTATGACTGCCCCTTGTAGGCCTTGCTGTTGAATGATGGTAAACATACTGTGACTAGAGACTGTAAGTTAGAACTTAAGGCTATTTTCTATTTTATTTTCATCAACTGAAAATACATTGATGCATCGAATACATTTAGGCCCTTGTTATACACATCGGATTGATTCGATCTATCAAATCATAATCATCGATGTACATTGAATATCTCTAGTTAGTAGTTGGATGTAAAGTACAGTAAACATTAAGTATTTATGAGTTGTAAAAATTTATAAAGTGAACATTTTCTTAGTTTCTGATTTGTTAGGCTATACATAATTTGATAGGGTTAATATAATTCTTTGAACCCAAAATACGGACAAACCTAAAGATGTTAACCAATCGAAGGTTCGGGCTAATGTGTAAGTAAAAAGGTGGTCGGTTTAATGCATAAGTACCATTTTTACTCAATAACTTTAAAAAATAAACCTCCCAACAACTTAGACAAAATAAAACCTGAACACAAAATCTCACAATAAATACGTTTACTAACCTCAAATGTGTTTCAACGACAATGTCGCCATCCTCAGTGATGCACGGGCTACAGTAACCAAACTATAACTCAACAACAACAACAAGTCAAGCTCATTAGTTATTTACTCCCAACAACTGCAATTATTGAACTAACTATACTAGTTGTTGAAACAATACAACAGAATAACTTCCACCTCAAAAGTGTATATTATAACCAAAAGATGGACTTGTGTAATAACAGAATTTGTTTAAGTTATTTGGCAATGCACTACAACTAACACTAACATATTATTCTACCACTATTCAGTTAATGACAAAAATATCTTATTTAGTAAATTAGAAGTTTTAATTATAGTTAGTAGAACTACTTGACAGTAATCTCAACATGAAACTACCTTGACTAACCTATCTCAAGAACTCATAATCCTTTTGCCTCTATAGTACACAGTAAACCCATAAAAACAAACCCTACCATACATCACACATCTCATACACCCCATGAAATAGAAGTAGACATCAGCCTAAACTACCTTGACTTACCTATATAGAACTCAAGAACTCATAATCCTTTTGCCTCTACGTTTCGTCCTGGAAATCTAATTGTTTGTATGTTATTATTGATAAACACACAAATCCTTTTAGTATGTATTAGAAACTTAGATATAGTTTCATATTTAACTACAAATCAATCAAATAATACTTAATTGAGTGCAGAGAAGTCTTGTTTTGAAAGGAGATGCTCATTTATGACAAAAAAGGATTTCAATAATTGAAACAAACTAAATGAAAAGTGTATAACCAATTTTCAGTTGTTACACAGTTCCACAGTGTTTCCAATGATTTCATTAGTTTATTGTGTCGTGAAAGTTAAAATTAACCCTAAACTAGAAATAATGAATACCATAGATGGAAAACATGAAATTAAAGACCATTAAAAACAAAAATAATGTTAATTATATTTTATTTAAATTATTTTATATCTAAACACTTACAGTTATCCATCTTGGCAAGAATAAGTACAAAACTGATTTTAGTTACTAGGTATGGATATAAAGATTTTAAAATGTCATTGTTGTAGTTTTATATTTATTTACCTTTTATTGTGGTTAAAAACTTTGATTAGCTTTTAGGAAATATCTATATTATATAATAAAAGATTTTTGTTGAAATCCTATTTCCAATCGCCCTATTTCTAATGGACCGATTTTGATGATTTTTTTAATGGGTGTCTTTTTACCTCTAGATAGTCAGAAATGTTTTTTTGGAGCATTCAGGACCATAAAAATTCCAATTTTATGAAAATTTTTTGGTTTTTTTTTGGATTTATTTTAAAAACTAAAAATGGTACGAGGTTAGTTGATATCGAAATCGAAAGAGATGCCAATTTATTTGGTTTTCTTCTGTAAACATCAGGTTTTTAACTATGTATAATTTTTTTAAATACCTTTTTATATTACGGGAAATATTCTTTTGTGTTCACAGCTTAACTACTTTGATTTAAAAATAACGCTAGAGGTTTGTATCTAGCTAGCCTATTTGTTTGGTAAACTGCACTTTTTAATACCGGTATTGATCACAAACGCCGTTAGTGATGGAGCACAGTTTGCTAGTTTGTTTAGGTAATATGTAGGTTTCATAAATGTAATTCGAATAGAATAACTTTGTTAAGTTAACTGGTGTAGTTTGTATAATGTTTTGTTATTTTTTTCCTGTAGTGCAGAAAGGGAACAAAGGGATGGTATTTTTTGTTAATATTGGTTTTTAATAATGAAACATTATTATTAGAGTTAATGTGCACATACTAATAAGGAAAATAACTTCTAATAACTGAGTTATTAAATTAAAGTTTTAAACTGATACAAGGTTGATCTCAAATTCTTCCAGTTCATTCTGTGGCTCGCACAAGACCTCTTCATCGACAGGATCAGTACTATTTGACCCGGGGAAGCGTCCTCTTGTAGCGTGGCGTCCATTTGCAAGCGTTCCGGCCGGCCTAGTATCACCACGTATAGTGGTCCTTGTGAGTGCATCGTGGAGCAAGCATCTGTTCACTCCTATGAGTAGTACTGTCCTTTTACAAGTGTGCGGAACGTGGGAATCTGTAATGTTGCTGGACCCGCTGCTGAACCAGCGATTTTAAATTTTCCAGTCGTATAGTTACATGCAGTAGGATCAAATGGGCAGTGGGAACATTTGAACCGTACAAATCTCCTGGAAGCGATGGGATCAGACCCGTCTGTTTCCAAAAGAATGTAGATAATTCATTAAAGACTTTGCAAAAGTTACAAAACCA
>JAGFPH010002943.1:108221-144386 GCA_018207615.1 Philaenus spumarius | reverse complement strand
TGGACTCTGATGAAGAAGGCGACTACGACGTACAACTTCCAGTAATATGGATGGAAGACTTGAGCAATGCGGTCGAAACTTCGGCCGCCGAAATTAAAGCAGAGGAGAGTGGTATTGTTGAAAACGTACCAGTAACTAAACTAAGCCGCTGAAAATCGTTTTGAAGAGAATAGGTGATCTCTGGATGAGAACAGATGACCCAGATCTCGTGGACACTACTTGTGATAACGAGATTAATTAAAGTTTGCGGAACACCTGGTAAATTGCGATCATTCATACGACAGCACGAATGATAACATGCAAATATTACTGAAATGTAAAAAGGGTAATTATATGAACCGCATGGAAGAATATCAAATATATAGCAATGAGCTAAGAAACCCGGATGGATTGCTAAATGATAAGGGTCTCTCTCCGAGACTTATATACACGGAAATTGGCTAAACAAAGAAATGAAGTGAAATCAGGTTCTGCTGCAAAATATCGAAAAACATATTTATACCTTGAAATTCTAAAAATGTTTAGATACTGCTATTAAACCTACACAAGATATGATTAAACTAAGCCAAAGTGAAGAAAATGAAGAACACAGTTAGCCTACAACTTTCAGAGAACCTACTATAAGACGTTCTGAAAAAAATTATTACCAGCAAGAAGTAAACCGAATCAAAGATCTTGATAATGAAGTACAACGGGCAAAACCCGTGTAAATCCGGAAATTTTGAAATTTTATTGAAATATGTAAAATGCAAGATTTCTGGGCGACCATGTGGATGAACCCAATGTAGCGCGGCCTTGAACAAGTCCCGGCGAGGTGGTTGTTATCGTAAAGATGGAACTATTGAACCCGAGCTTGTTCGGGATTGTAAAATTAACTTAGAATAAAATCAAAGATTTTTAGGGAACACCTGGATCCAGGACTATTACGTATTTGGGTTCTATGGCGGGAACACATTACGCTAATCACGGGTGTGTTGTACGTATGAGACTCAGGTCGTAATACTAAACGGTGATGACGTAACAATCAAGTAAAGTCTAGGGAAAATTTCAAATTTCCTCAAAAGCCTGGAAGGGAGGTATTTTTGTAATGAGCAAAATAAGGCCTATAAAAAAGGTGGTATGACAAAAAGTCATAATTTCAATATTTAGCGAATCAGGGTAGAAACACTGACGCTAAAGTCAATTAAAGTTAAAGTTTAATAAAGTTTAATGAGTACATGTTATTAAGAAGGATTAGTTGCTTAGGAAAAGCAAAAGAAAATTCAAATAAAATAATTATTATGAATGGTAGGAGTTTTCACACCTGGCGGTTAAGTCAGTAGGGAAAATTGTATTTTTTTAAACTATTAATCTAAAGTAATAAAGCAGGGAGGTAAATTGATTATTGTAAAAACCAGTATTTTAAATAAATTAACGGTATTTAACGTAAATGTAAAACTTGGAAAATCGTATACTTTTAAATGGCAAAAACTTCGTTAAAAAACCTATTATAGAAATCAGACTTCGGCTATTGTCACAACAACAATAGACCTTCAGGAAAATGAAAATGAAAATTTAAAATAATGAAAATGGAAAATTTTTAAAAGAAAATGCATTGGGAAAATGCTAGGGAAGGCCTAGGAAGAGAATGGAGCGTCCTACAACTTTCATTCAAGTCTCTAAAAAACAGGAAAAAATCACAGTTTAAGAAAAGCTATTTCGCGGGAAAATCCCATAAAACCGCGAGGAGTTAGAAAGGAAAGTTGAAAATTCGCGCAGTAGAATAGGAGAGGAAGGGTTAAGAACCACGTAAAGCGCTGAGCCAATCAGAGCGGAGAGGAGCTTTGGCGGCCGGAACAAGGATGTGGCATTCAAATAATTTAAGAAGTTTAAGCCTTAAAACTACGATAAACAAGATAAAAATAAAGGATTTAAATGTATTGCTAAACAAAGGATGATTTTACACACAGGAAGGTGTAAGAAAATCACTTTAATGTGAAAAAGTGAATTTTCGCGAAAAAATCGCGAAAGTGGAGATGGAAGGAGGCTTTATAAACCCTGGACGGGAATTTCAAGGATGATTGGGTGAACGACAGTACACGGAGTGTATGTCACTCTGTTTAGGGTTTTTTGGTGATCGACAGTACACGGAGTGTATGTCTCTCTGTTTATGGATTTTTAAGAGTTAGTACGGAGTTTGCTATTGTACGGGTGAAGTGATCAGCGGTTTGACAAGGCGATACAGGAAGACTACAGGAATATAAGCAGGAATACAATATACTGCTAAGGCTATATTATCAATGAAGTAGCTAAGAAACTTCAGGGACCTGGACTTCTGGAACGTTTTGGCGGACAACTGGACATGAGTATCTAACGTGGAAGAGTTAGCAGGACGATCCCCGGACACATAAAGGACTACTACAAACCACAGGCAACTATAACTCAACGGAAGAACATCTGACGCAGCTTCACGACAACAATAGAACAGCACGCTGTCATCATTGTACATCGCCAAAAGCGCAGAGAGCAACTTTACCCTACAGGTTCTTCTGCTGCCATAAACAACAATCAGCCCCGTGTTAGACGGCCATCTTAAACAACAAATTTGAGGTCTGTGTCAGCGAATTTACGTTTATTCCCCACAATTTGCCTGATTAAATTCAAATTTAATTTATTACAGATACTGGGTTAGTAGGATTGGAAATTGTTTTTCTTAGTGTGAAATGTTTTTATAATATCTAAAGTCGTATAGCATAAAAATCATTAAAGTAAATTCATAATTTAAATAAATTAAAAATAAGTAATTAATAAAAAGCTTGGAACAAAGCATATTAATTAAAAGCATAATTAAAAGTAATATTAAAATTTGTTCTACCTTATTAGATTAAGCAAGAGTTAAAGAAAATTGCTTTTGTTGCAAATTGTATAAATTGGAAAAGAGATATCCAAAAGTATTATTTTTGAGTTGTGTTTTTTAAGATTAATAAATGGATGATTATTATTTTACAGTATAAAAAAGTTTCTAACGTTCACTTACCTATTGTTGAATATTCCATTGTTATATTTCCTAGTGTTAGAAATATTATCAAGGTGTTACGTTATATAATTATCCAAGGCACAAATAAAATTATTTACAAGGTCAGTTCCACTGTATTCACTTCCTCGAGGAATACAGATAGTAAATTCTATTTTTGCTTGTGCTCAAAGCTGAGTTTTATTAAGATTACTGGAAGTGTAATAATTTGTAGTTTTTTAGTCAAAATATTCAGAATAATATTAGACAAACAGTTAAATCACCCAGGCCCTTTAAAGAAAGAGGATAGCCTGTACTTCCAGTGGGTGATTTTAACTTATCCTACACAGTACACGTTCGCTGAGGTGTGTCGTATAGGTCGAAAAAGACTGACACCCTACAGGGCGATACAAAAGTGTACAGTTGTAAGATTATCGTTGCAAAGTGAGCTAGATTTCAAAAAACAGAGTCACCTCACCGGCGATATATCTTAAGCGTTGTAGAGATTGGCGTACCCGCAGAAGGGCCGTTGATACTTTGCAAAAGCGTAAGCGTGTACCGTTGTAGAAGATAAACTTTTTCTACTATCCTTATGTAAGGATTGAATTCCTTACCAGGTTATATGAAATGTAAAAGGGCAGATACTTAATGTTATAGCAAATGCCAAACAAGCAGCATGTACTCCAATTCAACACTTTTCTTCTACCACAGAACAATATCATCAACAACCAATTTCACACTAACAGCCATCAGTTCCTCCAGCACACATGAATCGTTCCTCTTCTATTAACTCATAGTTAAACGAAAATCAGTCCAACAACATTCAGACCATTTATGGACCAAAACGTCTTTCCGAGGACAATTAAAGTGATTTGTCGAGTGATGTGTTTAACATTTAAAGTAAATTGACTGAATACTAAAATTATGTTAATTCTCTTTCTTTCAAAGTAAATATTTTATCAAAAACTCTTTGATTTTCATGTTTATACTTATGTTAAGCCATTCTCTTACTTTTACAAGGACTATTATTAATAGGCTATTTACAAAGAACAACATGTATACTTTTAATAATAATGACTAAATCTATTAGTGAAAGTAAACTATTAGTAAAACAAACAACTTTTTATTTTTATTTATTTAAACCATTTTTTTCTGTACACTGCTAAGTTTAGTCTAATGTTATTATATTATATTTATACTTCAAGAAAATTCAAGATCATTCACGACTGTTTATGAATTACATAATTATATTCCTGGAACGACAGGGTATTTATAGTCGAGATTTAATAGGGAATTTATTCCAATCTTTTAACCCTCCGTCGGGGGCATTGCATCTGACAAATAACAGTGCAACATTTTTCTTTGGACAATAGTGATAGGGAGTAACCATTGGGTTACATCCCTTACAAACGTTATTCATTTATGAGGAATAAATTACTAGATGGATACATCTTACTCAGTTGTAATAAAAAACACAAAATAAAAATTTTGTTAAAAATTTTCTTTGTAGTTTCTAACTATGAAAATCCGACAGCTTGCCCTCCCAATACCTTCCAACCTCCCTTTCCTTACAGATCGAGGACTTAGCTGTGCGCGCGGGAATCAGGTACCTGTAGTAGACGAGGGGTGGAGAAAGGCGCCTTTTCTACAAACATTGGGTGACTCACCGGGCACAATAGCTGACTAAAATCAGTCTTATTGTGGCAGAGAATAGTGTTGTAGTTAGTTGAGGTGCGAATTACCGTGTTAAGAGCTGTTGACAAATATTTCAGTTGTTATTTATTCATCCGTTGTTATATTACCTTGCTCTATGTTTTATGCACGTGTAGTGGTCGTGCGCACATCTAACGTCCTCGATCTGTACATGTTAATAGTTTTAGACCTTGAGTTGTGGGCACATGCCTTTCAGTGACGGTTTTGTATCTGCCAGATACGTTGCGCCTGTTCATGTTACAGTTTTTATCTTATATTAAATATATTTTTTTCTAAAAATTTTGTACATAAAACTTTTTTTTGTAAATTGTAAATATATGTTATAAGTAGACACTTTAAACTTTTTTGATCCAAGACCTCGTTATATTTATTGTGTGTTAAAATCCGTTTTTTTAAATTTCTTGTTACTTTTCTGTATCTGTGATGGACTTAGACTGTTTGAATGCTATTAATGCAGGAATTATTCAAAGTTTGCTGTAAGAAGATGATGGAATTGCTGATGAAAGTTTGGACGAGTCTTCAGATTGTGAAAAGTTAACCTTCGAGTCAAGGCCACAAGCTGTTTAGAATGGATAAGATGTTTCTTTGAATGATATGACAAACAAATACTTGTGAGTACTAACCGAGCAATGAATGAGGGAACACGTGCGTATACGAAGGAGTGGACTGTGATATGTCTTTTTAAATATTATTTAAATGTTTCTTATTCAAGGTGTTGTGATTTGTGTTTATGTGTTGTGTTGTGTTATGTATTGAGTGTAAAGTTGACACACATTTAAATAGAATGCAATAAAACAAAAATTCGGTTTGACAATGCCTGAATGAAATAGTCAAAACGGTCGTCACCGATTACAAAGATATTGAACTGCAAGCAGTAAAACAAAGGTATTTATATAATTATATGATATATTTTTTGGTCAGGAAAATAATTCCCGAGGGGAAAATGTAGGTAAAAGGTCAAATTTGAATAATATGTGGGTGGGCTATTCTACAGGAAAGTGTCACTTTGATGTCCCATTGAGATATTTGTGATCCGAGTTAACTAATGTACACAGATTCATTTTGTTTTAGTATCCAAGCCACGTTTGTTTAATTAAACAATAATTTACCTCATTTGGCTCCGCCACGTGACTTCTTTGCTTCAGTTTTCCTGATGCGTTTCAGAGCTTGTGCCCCATCCTCAGAGATGTGTAACGGTACCCACCGTGTTGTAACTTTGTGTTGTGTAATATGTTGTGTAACTTTTATATTTTAATGTGTTGATGATCTTGAGAGAGTGATTCTCTGAGGATGGGGCACAAGCTCTGAAACGCGTCAGGAAAACTGAAGCAAAGAAGTCACGTGGCAGAGCCAAATGAGGTAAATTATTGTTTAAATAATATACATAATTTTTTTACAATCATATTTTTTGGGTAAAAACGAAACAGGGTTTTTTAGTTTGTTTTTAATGTTTAAACCATGTTAAAAACAAATCATCTATATGCAAAACCTCACTCCCCTGCCATGTCCCAAGCCTTAGTTGAAATAAAAAAAGTTTATAAATAGCGCTTAATTTTAAAAAATATTAATCTTTAATACATCAGGACTACAGCAAAACTCAAATAGTTTACATTTTTATAAGTTTAACAAAACCAAAAAAATTGCAAGGAAAAAATTAATATAATATCTTGTCTCAAACTTTTTTCTCACACCCCTGTCAACTTTGAATTTGCCGCTCACAGGAAATGGTTGAAGTCCATGACCATTGCTCATGCATCCATTTTGTTTGGTGATCTCTGCCATTGTTTCTGTCTTCATTCTGTTGAGTGTTTAGTGTGAGAAGAGTTTGTTTGTTGCCAGATTATGTATTGATTTTTCAGTGTCTCACTACCCTGTGCCTTGTATATAGGTAAGTACATTCAGTAACTTTACATATCCATAATAAAACAATAGTTAACAGGAAACATTATGATATAATGCCATATTTCAGCATGGAAATGAATCTATTATTTGCATAAAAATCCTAACCTTAAATTTTCTCACTCCCCTGTCTTTCTTGTGGCAGGGGAGTGAGGATAATGGCAGGGGAGTGAGAATTATGAAACTATATATGCAATATAGGGATTAGATAATAAAATATTTCAATCATTAAATGGTAAGTGGTATAAATCCAGCTTTGTTTCTTAAACATTAATAAATACTATAACAAGCTGAAAATGTTGGTGATGGCCTACTTGTAATAAAAGTGTCGTTTGTAAAATTCTACCAAAATTTCTAGATATTTATAGTCTTTACACATACATAATATACAATTGACATTGTCATAATTACATTCATTGTAATTATTAGCTCTAGCCTATTATGTGTTTTTTTTTGTATTTGGTGTTAAATACATTATAAAAACAGGAAAATGTGAAATAAATCGTCACGCAGCTAAACCGCTGACATGAGTGAAGCGAATTTTCATGGTATTTTATTGACGCTCCTTAATTTTTCTAATATCATATAGATGAAATACATAATTACATAAAATGTACGTGTGCATTACCATTTTTACCTATTTTTATTTTTCTAAAACATTGGGTGTTTTTGATAAATTTGCCTACAGCCACACTGTTTGTAATTTTTTAGATGGCGCCAAAAAAAAAAAAAAAACAAAACAAAGCAATGTAGAAATTCTTTTGAAAAAAAGACTCAGGTAGAGAGAAAGGTATAAAAAATAAAATATGATCCCGTACAAATAAAATATGAACAAATGAAATACAAAAAGAAAAAGATGACAAAACAAAAAACCCTCTACTGCCCCTTGTGACTTTCAAGTAACGTACCAATCAAATACCAATAAAACTAAGCTAAATGTTTCTCCCCTTATTTTATAGACTGCTGTGACTTCAGAGTAACATATGGCTGCTATTGGAGTGGTTACAGGCACCATCTATTGTGTTTAAGTTGAATAGTCAATACTGTCTGCTGGTTAGCATGAACTTGTGAAAAAAATACTTTTTTTGAAGCATCTACTTAAGTTTGAGTGCCAAGAAAATTTTTTTATATTGCAAAATATTATATATAATTAACTAGATATAATTAAACACATTTGTTTATAGTTAAGTTATATTTTTTTTTAAGTTTGTTGTTTGTGTCATGAAAGTAACAGTGGGCCATAAAAGTACCATGTGGTTTCAGTTCCATCTTTGAGAGTTTTAGGTTATTCCTGTTTTGATCATGAAGAAGTGATGAAGTTGTACTATACCGTCAGATGGGGTTACTTTGAACTGTGGGGTTACTTTGAACAAAAAGTAAAAAAATGTTTTAGTTGTTTGTAACACCCACTAAATACATGATAATCCCCTTATTCTATATATTTCCTAATTCCCTGGTTCATCTACTTTAAGAAAATAACAATAAGTTTAGTATTACATGAGTAGGAAAAAATACAAAAAATAAAAACTGAGACCGCGTTTTTTGGTAAAAAACCGAACCCGGTCAAACTCTTTCGTGTAGACAAAAAACGAATTAATTTTGGGTCCTCTAATATTTTTTTTATGATACCTTGATTTATTGGGATAAAATTGTTCTCATTTACCCATACATATTTTCAGTAAAAAGTTGTAAACAAAAATATATTTTTTTTTTACCTTTTTGAGGAAAAAATGGGGCTACTTTGAACGTAGGGGCTACATTGAACAAATTGAAACAATTAGCCAATTTTATGTTTTAACTTATTCTTTTTTCAGTTGTTTCAGGTTGTATTTGAAGTAGAAAACTAGTGTAGAATTTTTTTTTAAGAAGAGTTGGCTTATAGTATTGCTTTTTAGAGACCTTGAGCATTTAGAAAACAGTTTTTTTAGTGAAACCGTAGTGCTTTTTGACTTGTAGACCTGCTTTTAGTGTTTTTTTTATTTAGACTGTGCTTGAAAAATAAAAACAATGGTTCGTACCTACAAACGCAAAGTAGGTGCTCGAAAGTACCATAACTTTTCCACAGAGGAGTTATCAAAAGCCTGCTGTGAAATACTAAATAAGAAAATATCTTACAGGGAAGCTGCAAAAAAGTACAATATTTCTTTGGGTTGTTTGGCTAAACACATCAAAGTGTTTCAAATGCAAAAACAAATTAACGAACCTCAAGCTTCAGAAATGGAAGATAAGTCTACCAGCAATACACAAACTGATTGTGGTCCTATAAGAATGGCATTGCCGTCCACTAGTGATGCTACACCCTCTACGAGAACCAGTACTAGTAGCGGTATCAGAGCAACATCACTGCCATCAACTCCTCGAAGTATCACTTCCATTGCCTCTTCTCCCAGTACAATCCCAATTTATAAACCAGGTCATCCAACAGTGTTTACTGCCCTCGAAGAGGCAATCTTTGCTGACTACATCTGCCTAATATCAGAATGGGGATTCCCAATTGATTCATTTGGCCTAAGAAAGCTAGCAAAGAGTTACTTAGACTCAAATGGGAGGTGTGTGCCTACCTTCAAAGATAATACCCCCGGACGAGACTGGTCACGGAGCTTTCTTAAACGTCATCAACCCATTCTAAGCCAGCGAATGTGTCAAAACATAAAGTACGCTAGAGCAACTACAAATGAAGAGGATTTAACAAACTACTTAAACCATTTGCAAGCAAGTGAGGTGCAAGTAATACCAACAGGTAATATATTAAACTACGATGAGACTAATATGGTGGACGACCCAAAAAGCAAAAAAATGATATTTAAACGCAGCTTGAAAAGATCCGAGAGAGTAATGAACTTTACCAAGAGTGCGACCTCTGTTATGTTTGCTTGCAGCGATGATGGGCAACTATTACCTCCGTATGTGGTTTACAAAGCAGAGGGAATGTGGTCCACTTGGACCTTAGGAGGGCCACCGGGAACTAGATACAACAGAACAAAGTCTGGGTGGTTTGACGAGTGCTGTTTCTTGGATTGGTTCCATACGATTGTCGTTCCGTGGGCTAAAAAGCGAGATGGCAAAAAAAATGTTAATAGGGGACAATCTCTCTAGCCATTTTTCTGGAGAAATAATACAAAAATGTAACGAGCTCAACATCTCATTCATTTGTTTGCCACCAAATACAACCCACCTTACACAGCCATTGGATGTGGGTGTTTACGGCCCCCTGAAAAAGGAGTGGCGGAAGGCCTTGGAGTCATGGAAACTGGGACCTGGTCGAAAACGCCCAACTCTGTCAAAAGATGAGTTCCCAAGTATTCTTAATAAAGTGCTGAACAATATGAAAGAAAAAATTAGCAAAAACATAAAATCAGGTTTTTTAGCAACAGGAATCAGACCTTTTGATAAAGAACAGGTGATAAAAAGACTTCCAAAAAAATCATTGGCAAATCAAAAAGACAGTGAAGAAGAAAAGGCAAGGAAAGAATCTCTAATGTCTAGCCAGATTGGTGCAGCAGTTCTGGGCATTCTGCAAGAGCTTCGCTCAAAGAAAACCCCGGAAGGAAAAAGGAAAAGATCTAAAATCAACGTCACACCAGGAAAGAGCGTAAGTTTGGACGAAATCGGGGACAACCCTGACGATCCTAGTGCCCCTCCAACTGGTGTAGATGTTGGTACTAATAGTTCAAAGCAATCATTGGAAATCTCAACGAAGAAAACTTCAAAAAGTTATAAAAAAAGAAAAGAAAAGAAAGGAAATCTAAAGAAAGAGATAAAAAAAGAAGACCTGGGATCCAAGAAAGAAAAAAAGAAGACAGATAAAACTAAGAAGATGAAAAACATCAAAAGAAAACGTAAGAACTGGGAGGACTCGAGTGATTCAACTGACGATTTGACCAGTGTTGAATATGATGATGATTCCATAATTAATGCTAGTCTTGGCTTTTCTGATTTGGAAGATGAGGACATAGGAATAAAGGAGTTTTCAACTAATGAGAAAATCCATTCATTCCCAGCACCTGAAGACAGCATGCCTGGTAGCAGCAAACAATCATCTACAAAAGACACAACCGAGCCGACCCCTGGATCATGGGTCGTTGTAAAGTATGCCTCTAAACGGGATATTTTCCACTATTTCATTGGCCAAGTAATCCACAGTTATGAAAGGGGGTGTGAGATCAAATTTCTGAGAAACCAGGGAAATAATAAATTTATCTGGCCCCCAAAAGATGATTACGACAACGTTCCATACCCTGATATTGTCAAAGTACTCCCAGAACCAACGATGGTTTCTTCCAGAGGTTCTGGGATATTTACATTCAGTATGGACCTGAGTGGTTACAATATCATTTAAACAACCTAACAAACAAAAAAGAAGAAAAAACTGTACATATTGTTTAGTTAATAAGAGATTCTTTAGTTTTTAATTCAGCGAAGATCGCTGTTTCAAGTGTGTTTTTTGTCATATTTTTAAAGACGCTTCGAGTGATTTATGAACTTTATAAATTTTTTTCTGACTTAAGAGTGCATTCAAACATTTAGTTTATGGGAATATATGACATCACCAGTCATAAATGACAGTTAAAATCAATTATATTCATGGAGAAGTAAACTCCGATTTTTCCGGTAAGTTGTTTCTTTTATTTTTATACAAAAAGATAAGTTGGTAATATTTTAAAATAATTTTTATATGTACTTGTTCATTGAAACCCCAGCTTTCAAATGGTGTTATATAGAAGCCCCTAGGTTTAACAGTGACAGAGATATATTCATTTAAACATGTTGTTCATAGAAGCCCCATCTGTGGGGCTACTTTGAACAGCCATATTTTATTTTTTATTTTTTTTATGAAAGCATGTAAATTTTTTTCTACATGCTTAATATGAAGGTTACACATGTGGACATAATTTGGCTCAAGAGTTATTAATTTTGTACTAAAGGTTTTCTTGTAATGTAAAAAATTCAAATTTTTTGTTACAAAGTAGCCCCATCTGACGGTAAGTGTTTTGTTAAAGTTGTATTTTTAATCAATTAGTAATTAAACTAATAAATAATTACTAAACATGGAAAGTGCAAGATTAAATGATGATTTAATTATTAGAGAATTGGATTATGAGTGTTCTGATGATGAACTGCTAAGTGACAGTGATGTTGATGAAGTAGAAGATGTGATTGATGAAAATTTATGTCCAGAAATAGAAAATGATAATGTCATTAGTGAAGAAGCTACTATAGAAGCAGGTAATGATGTAGAAAATGTAACAACTAATATAGAACTAAATTGGAAAACTCCAGGATCCAAAGTTTGTAGGCCTATTCCACAATGGAAAGGTAATTTAGATAAGGAATGCAATGAACTAAGAGATCCAATATCATATTTTCGAGATTTCATAACAGATGATAGTCTTGAAAATATTGTCCAACAATCTAAATTATACACACTTCAAAAAAATATAAATAAACCCTTAGAACTCAATAAAAACATTTTAGAGAAGTTTATTGGTACATGTTTTTACATTAGCATTTATGGGTTGCCCCAAAGTAGAATGTTCTGGAGAAGTGAAACCAGGGTTGCAAAAGTAGCTGATGTTATTTCAAGAAATGCATGGGAAAGTATAAAAAACCAACTACATTTCAATGATAAATTGTACAAATTACGTCCATTTATTGATGCACTTCTTAAAAAATATAATAATATAAACATGGACGAAAAATTATGTGTAGACGAGCAAATGATACCGTTTAAAGGTAAACATTCAATGAAGGTATATATGCAAAAGAAACCTAAGAAATGGGGTTACAAATGTTTTTTGATGTGTGATAAGGGAATTATTTATAATTTTGAATTTTATACTGGCAAGACAGAGCATGACTCCTCTTTACCTGATGTTGGTGTATGCGGTAACATTGTTTTGCGATTGTCTAAAATTATTCCGAGAAATTTTAACCATAAACTATATTTTGACAACTGGTTTACTGGAACTAACCTTATGATAGCCTTGTGGAAATTTGGGATAGAGTCTCTTGGTACTGTTCGACCAAATAGAATGCGGGGGTGTACGTTTTCAGATGACAAAGTGATGAAGAAAAGAGGTAGAGGTACGCTCGAAGAAAGAACAGCATTTTATTCCGACAATAATTACCTTAGTTCTATAAAGTGGTACGATAACAAACCCGTCCATTTATTGAGCACTTTTGTAGGAGCATATCCAACAATCAAAGTAAAACGATATGATTCAAAACAGAAATCGAAAATTGACGTTGACTGTCCTAGTATTGTTGTTGCTTACAATAAGTTTATGGGAGGAGTAGATTTGTTGGACTCTCTCATTTCTTTATATAGGACAGAAATTCAATCTAAAAAATGGTATCTGCGCATTTATTTTCATTTAATGGACCAGACTATTGTTAACGCTTGGTTGTTATACAGGCGAGACTATCAATCCTTAAATTTAGAAAGTAAAAAGCATCTAAGCCATTTACAATTCAAGACCCGTGTTGCTGAGGCTCGGTGTTTTCAGGGGAAAGGCACTATATTATCAAGAAAACGAGGAAGACCTAGTGGAAATACTGAAAATGAATTAGAACAGAAAGCCAAACGAGGTCCTATGGCACCAATTCCAATAGCAGAAATTCGAAGGGATGAGATTGGTCACTGGCCTACTTTTACATCAAAGAGAGCAAGATGTAAATTTCCCAAATGTTCGGCTGCTCCAAAGATTTTGTGTACAAAATGTAACATTCATTTGTGTTTTACACCAGAAAAAAACTGTTTCTAATTATTTCATACAACTTGAAAAATAAACTATTTACGTGCATCTACATTGTGTTTCGCGAAATCTTAGAATACCACTATTTCTTATATCATAGCTTCGTTCCAACTTTAATAAACCTGAACTAAGCTTACTTGTAGTTTCCAGACACAGCTTGTTAATATATATAAATTAGTAGCACTTCAATAAAAAAGTCTTTAACTCAGCTATGTCAACAAGTAGTGGTATTCTAAAAGTTCGTGTTGTGTTTTTATGGCCCAGTGTGACCTCAGAGTCACAAACTAACCCCCAAGTTACCCAAAACCCCCAAAAAATAATTTTTATTTTTAAAATTTATAAAATAATTTTAAAAACCTAATGTTATTAAGTTAATTTTTTTTTGCACAGCCTAAATAATTCAGGCAGTAGAGGGTTAAACTTATTAAAGACATGACTGAAAGAGAAGCTCGCTTGCAAAGGGAAGAATGGAGGAAAAGGTCTAAAAAGTCCTACATAAAAAAGAAACAAATTATAAAACACCTTGAAAATTTGCCTGCAAGTCCTCCTTGTACTGATGATGAGTCCATACCAGCAATTCCGAGTCAAAATAGGTCTATGTCAATGCAAAAGGAATCGGGTAAAAAAAGGATTCATCGAGACAGAAGCAGAACTGTAGTACAAAGAAACAAAATGCTAGAGAAGGAAAACAAAAAATTAAGAGCTATGGTTGAAAAATACAGAAAAAGATGTTATCGATCTGCTATTGAAAGAGACCAAATAAACGATGTAACTCCTAGAAAAAAGGTGAAAATATTGATGAAAAGTAATGACAAAGTCTCTGTAAGAAAACAGTCATTATTAGGTGCAGCTCTTGAGAGCCAATTAAAAACAAACTTTGATCAAATAGAAAGTCCTAGAGAACAAAAAACAATTTGTACAGACTGTTGTTGGAAATGGAAAAGTTTTTAAAAAATATAAAATTACAAAAGAATTACAGCGTGTTTTTACTAAACGTTTGACAAGAGGTAACGCTAACAACTGCAAAAAGAAACGGGAACTGAAGTTGCTTACTGTACAGATGCAAGATGACGTAAAAAGATTCTTAGAAGAAGATGAAAACTCTAGGTTAGCTCCAGGGAAGGATTGCAAAACTTATAAAAATGTAAAACGCCAAAAGAGATATATAAATGACACTATGCTTAATTTGCATAAGAAGTTTGTATCCTCCGTTTCTTACTCAATGAGCTATTCCCTGTTTTGCAGATACAGGCCATTTTACGTAGTATATCAAAAATTAAGTGAAAGGGATACCTGCCAATGCAAAACCCACATGAATACAGAATTTATAGTTTCTACATTATTCAAAAACAAAATAATTAGTGCCAAAACACCAAAGAAAATTGCTAAAGAGTTATGCTGTAATGGTACTTACAATGTAGCTTGTTTACTGAAAAGATGCAAAAATTATACTGAAAAACAAATAAGTTTCAAAGAGTTTAATGGTAACACAATATTACAGTACTTTCAATGGGCAAGACATAAAGATCATTACAAAGATAGGAATGGCCATGTCAGGGAAGTAAAACGTACAGTAAAAGTTATGAAAACAGCAACTGCCATTGATTTGGTAAATCGTCTTGATGAAGTAATGCTAAAATTTATGAAACATGAAGCTGTCATTTTAAATCAGTATTCTCAGTTGAAGTTTTTAAAGACTGTTTTGAAAGAAGATGAGGCTTTAATCCATATGGATTTTAGTGAAAATTATTGCACCAAATTTGGAAGTGAGATCCAAAGCTTTCACTTTGGCGGCAGCCGCCGGCAGATATCCCTTCACACCTCAGGTCTAAGATCTAAAGAAACAAGTTATGCTCCTCTAAAAACCAAGACCTTTTGTACCTTATATCAAGATCTAAACCATAGTCCTGCTGAAATAATGGCCCATTTAACACCAGTTTTAAAGTATTTAAATTCTGTAAAACCCCAACTAACAGTCCTTCACTTTCTATCAGACAGCCCGTCAACGCAGTATCGAAATAAGGATATGTTTTGTGTGTTTTCGCACCTGATGAAAGAGTTTTTCCCACATTTACTATTATCTTCATGGAATTACTTCGAAGCCGGTCACGGCAAAGGTATACTTAACGGTGTGGGAGGTACAGCTCGCTTAAGTGGTGAGGCATACACTACTCCTACAAACAAGGTACCTGCTAAGGATGTAATTTGAGGAATTGCGATTGCCCTTTAAAATGCAGTGACAAAATTAAGGAAGAAACCCGTTTAAGAATATTTAACCATTTTTATAAAGTACTAAAATCTAAAAATGAGCAGAAAGCCTTTTTGGTGGGATCTATAGTTCAATACGATAAAATTAGAAGCTATGTACATGGCCACTCAAAAAGGGAAAAACCAGAAGCTATTTGTTAAAAACGGATAAAGGCAACGATGAATGTGTGTGCAAAAAATTCTTCTAGAATACATTACAAGTTTCAGCAAGCCGTTTGGACAGAGCTTTGAAAGGTTTCAATGAATTACGAGTTCCTAAACCAGATGGAAGAGGACAGCATGTACCCAAAAACAAACGAAAGGATGAAGATGTACAGGTAATAGTTGATTTTATCCATAGTATACCGAAGTACAAGTCGCATTATACAAGGAAAAAGAATCCTGACAAGGAATTCTTTCCTCCTGGATTGAACTTTTCTAAGTTGTATGAAATGTACAGTAATAATTGTAAGGAAACCAATTTAAAACGTATCCTTGTCTTTTGTTAAGAATTAATTTAAACAGAAATTTAACATTGGGTTCCATAAGCCATTAAAGGATTCATGTAAAACATGTGATATGTTGCAAAACAATATTAAAGTTGCCTGTACAGAAGATAAACCAGGACTTGAGATGGAACTAGAGTTACATCACAAAACAGTAGAGAAATGTAATCAAACATATGAATTTGACAAAGTTTTATCCAAACAAAGTGGCGACACGACAGTTTTTTTTACATTTGACTTAATGAAAACACTTCCAACACCTCACTTGAGTACAGGTATTGTTTACTACAAAAGGCAACTGTGAACATTTTGTTTTGGAATCCATGATGCTGCTGAAGGTTGTGAGATGAAAGTGTGGGATGAAACTATAGCCTCTAGGGTTTCTATTGAGGTAGCTTCGGGTTTGATTCATTACTTAAAAATGAAAAATATAAAGGAAGAAATTATCGCTTGGAGCGATGCCTGTGGTGGACAAAACCGCAATATTTACATGTCGCTCTTTTGGTTGTACATTGTAAGTTCTGAAGAATTTTTGAATGTAGAAGTAATCAAACACAAATTCTTTGTTAGTGGCCACAGCTATAATGATTGCAAAAAAAGTTTTGGATTAATTGAAAAAGCTAAACCACACAGTGGCATCTTTGTGCCATTCGATTGGGCTAAAATTATACGGCAAGCTAAAAAACTCAACCCTTTTATTGTTAACGAGATGTCAAAAGGAGATTTTTTTTATATTAAATTACTAAAAGAATGGGTAACACACAGAAAAGTAGACATCAATGGCGAAAAAATATGTTGGTTAAACATGGCCCTTATAATGTATGGCTATTTAATTACAATTTTTGGCTAAAAAATTAGGTTATAGCCCAACACAAATCTGTTTATAGAGATAAATAACAACAATAACCATTTAAAAAATTTAAATTCACCTTTAAGATCTATTAAAATAATAGACGTTTATAAAAAAAAAAAAATAAAGAACACATGATAATTTTGTAATCCAACATATATGACACATCCTAACAAATCCTACAACTTAATTACAGTGCAGACTATCAGTTTTCTTTGGTGTAATTTTCCCTGTATAATGTAGTCAATATCACCCAC
Organism: Philaenus spumarius; assembly: GCA_018207615.1. Taxonomy (NCBI): domain Eukaryota; kingdom Metazoa; phylum Arthropoda; class Insecta; order Hemiptera; family Aphrophoridae; genus Philaenus; species Philaenus spumarius. Next base: position 127,167 of record JAGFPH010002943.1, on the reverse strand, counting down.
AACTCTTTTTCAGTTATCATGTACTTGCCACTATTACCCTTAATACCTCCAATTCACCACAAGTTTTATTTAAAACTACGGGCCGACAACTACCTTCAGTATGACACAATACTGGGAGTGGAAGAAGAGAAGGAGGAAGACTAATTTTTATTTTGTAATATTTTTGTGTTCAAATATTGTCTAAAATCATTTTAATTTTATACCTAATTAAAGTTCTCTTTTTCAAGTATTGTCGTTTTATAATTTCTATAAATCTTATCTTCTAAAGCGAGAGATAATTGTTTGTCTGCTAAATGGATCTGGAATCTCCGTCTAAGGATTTTTCATTTTTTGATTTTAAATGGGGCTTTTGGCCACGAGAAATCGATTGGAAATGGTCACCAGTCTGGGAAAATTCATTTTCTACGTCTTTTTATTAAATTAAAAAGTGAAATTTGTCCATTTTAAACAATACAAAGCACAGCTGATGCAAATGTTTTCAATGCCATTACAATAATCATCTGCTTTCTTTTAAACTGTATATTTTATTAGAGGTAAGCCTAATGTTGTATCTATTTATAGTTACCATGGCAACGAATACTTCTGCTAAATAAACATACCCTTTATTTAGTTGTTTAATGTTATAGGCCTAACCTAAACGATTTTCACGGAAATTTGCAATAATAGTTATTGACGTGAGCGAACTAGGCCCTAGGCCAAAATCGATATTGAAATATTAAACTTTAATTTAGGCCTGATTTATTTCTGAGGCATAGCGTTGAGATTATGGTTAATCCTTTAATTAAACTGTATTTTTATTACAGGTAAGCCTAATGTTGAATATACCCTTTATTTAGTTATTTAATGTTATAGGCCTAACCTCAAAACTCAATAATCCAATATTTATTATTGAAATCATAGCCCTGCTTATAATCGAGCTTTAGCTCGGTCTCCTGGTACTACTCTGTAAAAACAAAGCTAATTCCAAAATATTTAAGACAAACAAAAATTTCTATAAGAAGCATTGTGGATTAAGCCTCTAGAAAAATGGTCTAAGCCTAATGAGAGTAAAAGCAGAATGGACTAACCTACCTAAGTGTTAAAACGGACTAATCCACATTATAATAAAAGGTAAAACGGACTATTCATTTTTGGAAGCCATTTTAGGTACCAAAAAATAAAAATAAATAAAAAATGTATTAAAGAATAAAATTATATGGGTTTTATGTATCAAATAGTGGAACAATCATTCAAAGTGCAATTCCTGTACTGAGATATATGATCTTAACTTTACCTCTTAATATCTCAAAACTATCTTTTTGGGGTTAATCCACTTTGCCTTTCTGGGCCTCAAATAGGCCTAAATGGTAATTATTCGGTATAGTGGCCTCAACTACAATCTTTTCCATATTAACACACATGTTGGAAGAGGCATTACTATAAGTAAATACAAGAAAGTTTAGGGTCGGAAAGTGATATTTACCTTAGTAACGTGAAATATATAAAAAAAATAGCCTGGAGTTCTAACGTACAGTCTTTAGTCATAGGCATTCATTCGGATGCCTTATCTTTGTACTTTGATCACCCCACCCACTTTATGTTGTGCCGCTCGTACAGACCTGCAATAAGAATTGAAAGTCGGGAAGTCAAAGTACAAAGATAAAGCCGCCTGTTCGAATAACTTCTATTAGTTCAGTTGGTGATGCCGGCGTGTTCCAGTACCGTATTTCGTGCTTGTGATGGTTGCGAACATAACATTACATCTTTCATTGAGTTATCTGCATCCGAAGATAACTTAATTAACCGAAAAATAAAAAATGTTCAGTTTGTGGATCGGACATGTGGTTAGAGGAAGGGAAACACAACTTTCGGTGTAAAAAACGTGTAGAGAAATTGAATAGCCATAAGAAAAAAGTAAAAGTGCAGTGCGACAAAAGAATTTCACAGTTTGCTGGTACATGGTTTGAAGGTAGTAAATTGTCAGTTAAAGTAATTTCTAGGTTTGTTGCATTTTGGTGCCTTTTAAACCCGCCAAGGCAAAGTGTTTTAATGAAAGAGCTTTTCATATCTAGTGAAACAGTGGTGAACTGGTCAAACTTTTTACGGGAAGTGTGTTTCCATTTTTTTTATTTTAAAGCCAAGCCCATTGGTGGGAAAGGCAAAAGTGTGGAAATTGATGAAGCCAAAATTGGCCGTAGGAAATATAATAGGGGCCGTATTGTAGATGGTAATTGGATTTTTGGCGGGATAGAACGTGAAAGTAAAGAAGTTTTCATTGTTCCTGTACCAACTCGCGGCCATGAAACCCTTCTCCATGTCATTCATAAGTACATTCTTCCTGGTACAACAATTATCAGCGACTGTTGGCGTACTTATAACTACCTACAATTTCAAGGTTATAAACATTTGACCGTTAACCATTCTTATAACTTTGTAGACCCTGATACAGGCACCCACACGCAAAACATTGAACGAACATGGCGCGAAGTGCGTTCAAAAGTTCCGCGGTTTGGTAACCATAAGCACCACTTACACGGGCATATCCCCGAGTTTCTTTTCAAAAGAAAATTCAGTGATTACAATACTCGTCTACATTTCCTCTGGTGCGCTATTAGCGAGCTTTACAGTGGCGCAACCCCATCGAACGATTCCATTGACACAGTAGCTGAAAATGATTCCGATTCAGATTATTAAGGTAAATATGACTTTCCGACCTTAAATTTTGTTGTTTTTAGTTATAGTAATGCTTCTTCTAACATGTGTGTTAATATGAAAAATTTTGTGGTTGAGGCCACTATACCGAATAATTACCGCCTAAATTAATTGGCAGCAGAGCAAACAAAATATGAATGAGCAACAATGGCCACGGTTAAAGCTAAAATTGGCCAGCCCGTTTTTAGCGTTTTGCAAGCATATTTTTAAAAATTCGCCAAAAATAGTAAATGAACCCCAATCCAAATGTGTTCAATAGCTTTTTTGTAGAAGAAACTTCAAAGAATTCAAATATGCCACTAAAAATAAGTTTATTTTGAAATTGTAAAAGTTATTAGCTCAAGAAACAAAAAATGTTTAGTAACGAAAGGAAAAAGTTCAACTTTAGGCCTACATAACATTTAGTAAACATTTTTTGTATTTTTTTCGTAAGCGTAAAAAAGTTTCGTAATTTAGTTCTAAATAGAACTGTATAAAAACATTTATCAATTTCAAATTTTTTATTTTGAAAAAAACGGTTTTTATGTTTCAAGTACACAACTGGTACCTACCTAGGCCTAGATTGTAACGTCATTTACTTATATATGCTTTGACCAAAAATGAAATATTATTATAAGAAAGTGTAGAGGATAAATCAAAGAAAAGAACGGTGTACTTGTCTTTCCTTAGTTCACAAAAGTGTTTGAGTTACATTTGTTTGAATAACAAAAAGACATCTGTCGAATAAAAACTCCCGACTAAACACGTGCAAATAGGTCGCGCCGTAAGAATAGCGTGGGAACAAACGCCCTAGGCGATCTCACGACAACGTCACTTTCCACTGCTGTCTAGACAATCACAAAACCGGTTTTATCCGGATTACTTGGCACCATTCGAAACTATAGACTTTCGTCTACAAAATGGTGTGAAGCAATCTGTCAAAACATTGGGCGTTGCCTTCTAAATAATCGTTGACAAAATGGTCTGTTTATCGATTGAGAGACTGTCCAATCGCAAGGGTTTTTAGTATCTCTTGTCTGAAACAGTAAATGTACTGTGAAATCTGATTGGAAGACACCAACAGAAAGATGAAATCACGACCAATCCAATGGTATCGTTAGAAATGCCAAAGAAACATTATTGTAGATGGTGGGAAACGTTGCAAGAGTGGGAAATAACAGTACAATTGTATGCAGTTTCGCGCGTGGAAACAGCTGTAGCCTGATATGCATATTTTAAAACGATGATTACGTATGCAAATATACGTTTTACGAAAAAGTTGTAAATACAAAAATTTAAGTGTAATTAATTTCCTTTCCAATGGTGCCAGTTTTATTACGATTGGATAATTTTAAGTGGGTTAAATTATCGTTTATGCAAATTTATGCAAATATGTGAAGTTGTTGCGTTTGCGCCGTGAAACCTGGTGTTGTGATGTCGTATGGCCGTTAGTAGGTTAAGGGATCAGCCTAAAGAGACTGAGAAAAAATAGAATCAGATAAACAGAAAAGAAGTACAAAGTCAAAAAAGAATGTAGGTCAAATAGAGGAAGAATTAGTACAAATAGTTGAGGTAGAGAAACTATAGAGAAGGTAAACGATGAAAGTAGGATATTAAATATGATGCATGAGTTGATGCTTTAAATACAACAAAATTCTGAAACTCTAAACAAAAAATCACAACAGAGTTCTAATCAACTAAACCAAAAATTAGAACAAAATTCCTACCAACTAAATCAGCTAGAATGTAAATTAGACAATAAACGAACTGCAAATTCAAAAACCCTAAACCAAAATCTAAACCAGTTAGAGAATAAACTAATTGAGAATTCGAAAATTTACATAAAAACTTAACCCTAGACCAGGCACGGTTAAAGCTAAAATTGGCCAGCCCGTTTTTAGCGTTTTGCAAGCATATTTTTAAAAATTCGCCAAAAATAGTAAATGAACCCCAATCCAAAAGTGTTCAATAGCTTTTTTGTAGAAGAACCTTCAAAGAATTCAAATATGCCACTAAAAATTAGTTTATTTTGAAATTGTAAAAGTTATTAGCTCAAGAAACAAAAAATGTTCAGTAACGAAAGGAAAAAGTTCAACTTTAGACCTACATAAAAAATAGTAAACATGAAGTAAATAGTAAACAGTAAGCGTAAAAAAGTTTCGTAATTTAGTTCTAAATAGAACTGTATAAAAACATTTATCAATTTCAAATTTTTTATTTTGAAAAAACAGTTTTTATGTTTCAAGTACACTACTGGTAACAAACCTAGGCCTAGATTGTAACGTCATTTACTAATATATGCTTTGACCAAAAATGAAATATTATTATAACAAAGTGTAGAGGATAAATCAAAGAAAAGAACGGTATAATTGTCTTTCCTTAGTTCACAAAAGTGTTTGAGTTATATTGATTTGAATAACAAAATTACATCAATCTGAAACAACATATATAGGCCACCACAAAGAGAAAATAATTATGTAAATACACCACCATTTCAACAATATTGAAACAGGGAATATAATAGACCACCAATGGAAAACAACCAACACAGATTTCAGAATAGCCCACCAAGACCAAACATTGTACATTTCCAAAGAAATGCTGGTGTAAGGGAACCACAAGTGAATAGAGGTGTAAATATGATACAGGCACAGGAGAAGGTACAAGAAATTGTATGTGAAACAACTCCGAATTTAAACTATTAAGCACTGGAACATCCGCTGAAATTGTAAATAGTATTAAGGAAAATGAAATAAAATGAAAATACATTCCAGTGCAATCACAATTAAAGAAAATTTGAAATTAAATATAAAATATAGTAGAATTAATTAGGCCTAGTTTTGAAGATAATATAACAATCACTACTGTGTTATGTGATAAAAAGTTTTTTAACTGAATGTGATCAGGAGGACAATATAGTTAAAAGAAGCAGATAGAACGAATTTAGTCCAGAAATATATATTAAGTTAGGTGAAATGAAGGTAAAATGTTTAATTGATTCAGGTAGTAATGCGAGATGCATGCAAAAGGAACGGTTTATACAAAACAAAAGCAGGTTAGGTAAATTTGAAGAGTTACCATTGGTAGGAATTAATATTGTTACAGCAACAGGGAAGATGAGCCGACGAATTGAGAGTATAATTATGTTAAATGTTAAAATTGGAGACGTATCATATGAGATGCAATGTTTAATAGTACCAGATTTATTAAGAGAAGTAATTGTAGGAATGGACAGTATTAGTGAGTTGATAATAAAGTTGGATTTCGACGAAAATAAAATAATAATTAATTATAATGATAGGAATGAAGTAATAAAAATGGATAGAGAAAGAAACAACGGAATTAGATGCGAGTTAATTGGACAGAAAGAATATGGTGCAATGGAATTAAATAAGTATTATGATAATGGCTACGAGGTAACGAATAAATTAAATGATAACCTAATCACAGAAAAAATCATTCGAAACGAAGTAAATCAAATGAAATTATTAAATCAAATACAGAGGAAACAATTAGGCGACATGTTAGTAAATTATAAAACTATATTTTCGAAACAACCTGGAAGATGTAACTGCTACAATCACGAAATTAAAATTAAAAACGATAAATCATTTTTTCAGAAAAGTTATCCCATTCCTTTAATATCAGGAAGCAGTTCATAAGGAAATTCAGAACATGTTAGATGCAGATATTATAGAAGAGAGCAACAGTAAATTTATCAACCCAATTGTAGTGGTTATAAAAAAGAACAATGAAGTTAGACTATGTTTGGATGCAAGGTGCATAAATGACTTAATAATACCGGATTACCAGTGTAGTAGAGGAATCACTGAGATAGCAAAGGCAACGGAATGGCTAAGCACAATAGACTTAACAAATAGTTTTTGGCAAATTCCATTACAAGAACAATCTAGGCATCTAGGCAATACACAGCTTTTCAGTATACAGGTATGGTGTATCATTTCAAAGTAACACCTTATGGCCTATCAATATCCCTAGCAGCATTAATTAGAGGATTACATAATGTAATGAATGATAGACAGAAGATTTTACCATAATGTGTGTAGATGATTTGGTATGCATGTCAGACAATTTTGAAAAACATTTAGAACATTTGGAAATTATATTTAGAAAATTTCAATTAGCAAACATGACAGTTAAATTTGAAAAATTTATATTTTGTAGAAAGGAAATTCCATTTTTAGGCTTTAAATTAACAACTACTACAGGGTTAGCAGCAGATGATAAAAAGGTTAGGGCAATTAGAAATTTTCCATCTCCGAAAAACCACAAACAAATGAAAAGATTTTTAGGCTTAGCAAATTTCTACAATAAATTTGTTAACAAATACTCAGACCTAGTAAAGCTGCTGTTACACATAACATCAAAGAAGGTTAAATTTAAATGGACAGAAGTGGAAGAAGAGGCGTTTAGAAATTTAAAGGAGGCATTTTTTAATACAGAATGTTGAAACACCCAGATCTGAACAAAACATTTGTTATACAGACAGACAGTAGCAATTTTGCTATTGGGGGACATTTTTATCTACCAAGTACAAGAAAATGGAGAAAAGGCAGCCATTATGTTCATGAGTAGGACCTTAAAAGGACCTGAAATCAATTATTTCACAACAGAAAATTAAATGTTAGCAATTTTATTCTGTTTGCAGAAAGCAAAAACATTAGTTTTAGGACATAAAAACATTGTGCTTAACATACTGAAACAGTCTCGACTATACGTTGGGCAATACTCAAACGATAATTAAAAATTATCTGAGGAGTTCCTTCGGGAAAGTCGCCTGGAAAAGTTTCGTTGGGAAAACCTTCATCAGGTTTTCATTATCATCTACAAAAAAAATAAGGTATTTTCATAGAACGCCCCGGTAGTGCTTCCGCTAATGGAAGTCCCAATGTGTTTCCTGTGACCATACTGTGTTACTTGCTCCCTTAAAAAACTCCACCATCCAAAATTCTTCCTTGGCATCCCACATCAGCAAACATAAAGTGATAATTGCATAGTGGACAAAAAGCACAATACTGAAGTTGGATACAATACTCTGTACCCGAGTTCACTGGAGCTTGCAAAACAACATGCTTCCCGTTAAGTGCACCAACACAGTGAGGCAGGTTCCAACGTGTTTCAAATATCTTGCTTACTTCCTTCCAAGTTGTAGGTGTCGTTGGTAACTGAAACATATATCACATTTCAAACATAAATTTTTTAGCATGATTTTTGAAGAAATACTAACAACTAGTATGAGATGAATAGCACACCTTCATTTTATTTTTAATTGGTTCCTATTTTTAAGTTAGTGACATAATTTGCACACCAATAATACAAAATTAATATTGATTACTATTAATTGCATGTAATTTACAGGAGACCGTTGTTATTATTGAAATTGAAGATGACACTGAAGCTGCAGGCATCAACATTTCAGTAAAAAGGCAGCAAAAAGCAACAGCTACAACATCGACTAACAGACAAAAAAACGAGCGAAGCAAGCTGATGGTGTCAACTCGTCAATGATGAGCAGTGCTTTTGCAATTTTAGAAAATGCTGCAGAGAAGTTGGACAAGGAGCCATCCAAACCAAATGAAGTAGAAGCTTTTTTTACTTATGTCGCTGCAAAAGTAAATAAATATTCAGCTGAAACACAGAAATGCTGTTTGAAATTCTAGTAAAAGCAGATAAAGAATTGTTAGATTGGGAAAACACTCCAAAAAATGTACCGTTCCCCACGCATGCGCAACATTATGTTTTGCAACCTGTGCAAGCGATCTGATTCCGGAACCACCTACTGATTCTGCTACGAACTCGGCTCAACTGTCTCCATCTCCATCGGTAATTTCTGAGCCGTTTTCAGATTATGTTTAATTATTTTAATTGTTAATAAAAGAAAATAAAATAAACAGTGTTTTGGAATTAAAATAATTAAACAGTGACTTGTTAATATGTTACCTTGATGTATCCCTGTAATTCATTGACAAGTCCTGCACAGTAGAGGTGGCCGAAAACAACAGTAACTGTTTATTCTAAACTGTTTTGCAAGCTAAACTGTTGTGAAACTAAACTGTTGTCATATTGCACCTGTTTAATTGTTGCACAATCTTGCAACACCATCTCAGAGGCAACAACAACAGCGAACACTTACAGTTATTGCTAGCTTCACACAGCTGCCGCTCTGCGCTGAGTGCGCTCTGTCTTTGATAAATTGTTTTCTGTCTGTTAAGGCATTTAGTTAGGCAAGCTAATGTGTTTAATACAGTTTATGTGAAAACTGTTGTTCATTCATACGTTGTGTGAATTGTGTTTTAAACAGTTGGGCTTTTGTGTTTGAAAAGTGTTATTTTATTTTAAAATAAGTGCTAAGCGTTGTAAAACCAGTCTTTTGTGGTCTTATTTCACGGTTACTGACTTAAATAACAAAGTAGCAAAGAGCGATTTGTGTGGACAGAAAATGTCTTTACGGGCAACAGTAACAAATTTGAGGACACATTTGACAATAAAGCATATTTACATAAAAATAAATCTAGAAAAACAGGTATGTCTGTCTGATGTCGTTGGATCAAATTTACTTTTCAAAATCAATAATAATCAATCAAATCAAATAATGAACTTTTGCCATTGCCAGGAACTAGCAAAAATAGCAATAGCAAATGTAGCGATGGTCTGAATGTTGAAGCTACTCAGACTGATGATTCTGTTAAACAGACAAATATTTCCTTTTATTTACCTAAAAAGATTAATGTTACTAAAAAAAAAGAAACTTAATAAACTCTTACTTCAACTATTTACCCTGGTTTTCCAGCCATTTTCTCTTGTTGAAGATAGTCGTTTTAGGTCATTTATCTTTGCACCTAACCCTTCATACAAAATTCCTAGCAGAAAAGTCATTTCTAACAATTTGTTACCAGCAGCGTATGAAGAGTGTAAGAATGAAGTAATCCGAAAAATGAAAAATGTGACACAAGTCTGTTTAACAACTGATTGCTGGTCATCTTCAAATAATGAAAGCTATTTAGAATTAACTGCCCATTATATAAATGATCAATTTAAATTAGAGTAATTATTACTTGATAGTGTGTTAATTGACAGTTTTACATACAGCGAAAAACTTAGCCAGTGAAATTAAGAAAATAACCGATACTTTTGATTTAACAGATAAAGTATTAATTGTCGTAAGTGACAACGCTGCAAACATTGTTATTGCCGTTGTTAAAGAATTAAAATGGAAATATTTTGGGTGCTATGCCCATAAACTTAATTTGGTTGTGCAGGATGCATTGGAAACCATTCGGCAACTTCAAGAGAAAGTAAAAAATATTGTGGCCTTATTTAAAAAAAGTAATGTTGCTACTTTAAAGCTTTTAAAGTATCAAAAGAACACTGGAGTTACAAATCCCAAAAAAATATTGCCCTTTCAGATGGAACTCCTCCTACTACATGATGCAAAGACTGACATCATTGCAGGATGCTATTAAAACATCTCTGGACAATAGCGAGATCCTTTACAATGGTGCGGAAAGAACCAAAATGCATTTCCTTTTCTAGTTAGATTAGTGAAATTTGATACGATTGATAGTGATGACCTACTTGGTAGAATTCCGTAATCAATTAAAAAATTCCATATTTAATTTAGGTTCCCTATGGTTACGACATTGGTTCCTTGTAAAAATTTTTTTTCTAATACAGGAAACATAATAAGTGAAAGACGCTCTAGACTAACAACAAGGTTAGACATGTTTTTTTTTATTGTGTATTGTGTTAGGCCTATATCCCAATGTTTTTCAGATTAGATCAGATTAAGAATTAAAGTTTGAAAGTATTAAAAATAGTAACATTAATTGCATACCCTGTTGATCGAGCCATAATTTAAAACAAATTAAAAAAAAGAAGATTATAACTATAAATTCATGTAAATTAAATGGTTATTTAGTAAATGTAAATTCTGTAAATAAAATGTAACTTTTTATAGTTTTAATATTTAAACTAAAGAAGCAACGTAACTTCCTTTACAAACAAAAATAATGCATAAGCAATGCAAGTACTAGTCCATGCTAAAAGTTTGATCTGCAATAGGCATTGCAAAAGAGTTTGAGTAAACCGCTCTGAGCGCGGTGCAAGTATCGAAAGTTATTAGTATGTTCCAGTAGAATATACTTTGAGTATTATCTGTATAACGACGTTATTATTCCAGTATGTTTACCAATGTGTTATTTTAATGTGTTATCATTTATAAATGTTAATGTGTAATTGTAGTTTAGTAAGGAAGGATCTAGGGCAAAGCAATCTCTCAAAGATGATAACAGTGAATACAATGAGCCGCTATGCGTCACGCATAGTAGCGTAGTAATGTGGAGTTCTTATCTCAAGTAGAGTCAGTCATAATAAAATTATCGTGAAACCAACTGGGTCTTATCGCTAGTAGTACGTTAACCACTGCTGAGAGATATCATCGTCGCAAGAATTCACTATTTTTAATGTAATCAATCTATAGCTTAACTTCAATTTTGAAATGTAAGCACCCCCAAGGATCTCACAAAGAAAGCAAAAACTTATTTTTGGAAAAGATTGATTAAATAGTAGCAATCATTTAAAAAGGATAGAGTAATATAGTGCCCAGCGGGTAACTCGTTATTCATACTCAGAATTCAAGTTTTCTAAATTATAACTTATAAGTCAAACATAAAGAGTTTAGCTCGAAAATATTTCACGTGCACATAGGAAGTGCAAGTCCGATAACATTACCCACTGTTTCCTTTGCTAACCATGCAAATCCTTGAAGTTGCGCTAAATATCACCCAGTGCACGTGCACAACGAATGTTCGTGGGCCAATCAAATTGAAGCTTAAGCCTATAGTGACCAGCGTCCTCGGGTGGGGCCCCTGGTCTAACAAAACTGTTTGGAGAGCGTCCGTCGTGCCTACAGTTGTCCACCAGTGCGTGACACGATGGTCGCCGTATTATTTGGTGAGTTGTACTAATTCTTTCTGAGATGCTAGGGTGTGTGCCAATAATTAACTTTGTAATTTAAATAGTGTTTTATTAACTATTATTAATAATAATTGTACTAATATGTTTTAAAATTCATTAACTTTGTTTATGAGTAACGTAAAGCCTATAGTGGCTAAGAGTATCTTTTGAGCGAGATATGAGCTCTTCTTAGGTTGTGTGACTTTTTGAAATATAATTGCATAATTAATTCAATATATAAATATTACGATAAATCAAATTTTCAAGTCATTTAAATAACCTCTACCATACTCAAGCATGTCTAACCTGTACTAGACCCAAGGTGGATTGTCACCATCACACCATTAGTGAACCGCTTCTGACCGCTCAGGCACCAAATAATTAGTCGCAGCGTGGGATAATTTACTTTGGGGTTTTATATTGTTTTAATATCAAGATGTTAAAGTTTACTGTGCTAATGGACGTTTCAAGCCTAGATAATGATTTAAGGACAACTTGTTTGGCAGAGGGAGTTTCTTTTTTGAAAATTACCGTAGAATATCAAACTACTAATCAATAATTCGTAAATTTTTGATAAATAATTCAGCAACAACTGTAGTTGCGCACATGACTAAACATAGGTCAATTCATATGCTAGAGTTGGTAAATGTGTAAGCGTCATTGTTTGGCGTAGAAAACATTAAATATTTTCTAAGACTAGGTAATGAGATTGTTTTAGTTATTGAAATCTCTGATGAAGAGCAATATTCAGACTTGATTGGGTTAGGACCTGAAATTGATCTGTTGTTAATTTAATGTTTTTTTTGGGAATGTATTTCTTGTGCTAATTTTGTTTATTATATTATTATATTATGTCATGTCGATAGTGTGTAAATCATTTGTATTGTTTGAGCTAGTTTTAAGCTTAATTGTGGTTATCGGTACTTCTTGCAAGTGGTTAGCATGGGTAAATAGGCAGTTTTGAAACAAAAATCCTTTTATTCGCTAAACTGGGGTCAAAAAGCTCTAAGAAAAATAGTCGGGTGGAAAGTAATGAGCCGAGTCAAAATTTAATGGACAATAGTCGTCCTTTTGGTTCAGTTTCGGGTACCCAAAGCCTTTAGAGGCACCAATAAACACAAAGTTATTTATGCGCGTATCAACTCGAAGTGCAATTGTCACAGCATACTATGATTACGTTGACAGACAGACAGAAGTAACTGTCTCTAAGCCTACTTTAATACCCATCAAGGGTAAGTCATCAAAAGAGGTGATCTACGACATACCTCGTGTTAATAAATGAGCGCGCCGGTGTATTATTTGCCTATTCGCGACCCTGACACTTTGCTAGAAGGCACCTCATCTTTATTACGTTCATTGGTACAGCGTATTATTAAAAGACATCTGAACGGTAGATCGAACTACACGGATGAAGCAAATGTGCATCGGGTTAGGATCTATAAAATTGAGTTAGAGTTTGCAAATTAATTTTGAAAAAATATAATATATACAAAATTATTTGAGACTAAATTCTGTAAATTTAAGCATTAAAAATGGCCAAGGTAAACGAGGCTTTATTGCACACAATTGCGCAGTTGCAAGCGAGAATTGAAAATATGGAATTGTTAGGCCGTACAAATTCCTGAGTACCGCCGCGTTTGTTTCAGAATGGAGGGGGGACGGACAAAGCATTACAGTGCAAGACTTTTTCCGTCGCATGGAACAAGCAGGCGAGATGGGCCGCTGGGCAATCAAAGATCGGGTAAATATCGTGTCCTTGAAACTCAAGGGACCCGCAGCGCTGTAAGTGGCTACACAGCCACAGTTAACCGAAGAGGGTGTGACGTACGCGCAATTAAAGCTAGCGCTTATTGAACGATTCTGTAGCAAAGCGCCTGATCAATTTCACTATGCAAACTTACAAAACGCACATCAGAAGCGAGACGAGACGCCGGAAGCGTTTTCCTATAGATGTCGCAAGCTATGCTCGCTAACATTTCGCAAATCGGATAATGCCGCAGAACAAAGAATTATAGTCGAGGAAGCAGAAACGAGGCTTTTAGCAGCGTTCGTAAACGGGTTGCAAGGAAAAGGTGGTCAGCAATGTAGATTCAGACTCCCAGCAACAATGCAAGAAGCATTGCAAATTGCGGTAACAGTAACCAACGCAGAGATGGAATCGCATAGGAGTACGCAGGTAAAACCTGTTTTTTAAGCAAACGTGACGTGCTACTATTGCAAAAACCTGTGCACGTAGCTCGTGATTGTAGAAGGGGAGCTTCGAGCTCTTCAGGTAGTCAGAACCACCGGAAAGAAAATCGAAGTTGGGTGAACACCTAGACATCCGGTCACGGAAAACCGACTGCATACTCGACTAAGAAACCCCAGACTTGTCAAAAGAGTATAGAGTGCTATAATTGCCACAAAATGGGCCACATGGCTCGAGATTGCAAGGCACCGAGAAGCAGTACTAATGGTAATTATTCGGGAAACGATGGATGGTCTACAGGGAACACCCATGTGTCAGGCCGAAAGTAAAAGTGGAAAAGAGAGTAGTAAGAGTCCCTAATGTGCAAGTGTCGTGTCCTAGCAGATTTCCTGACCTAAGAATTGATGTAGAGATAGAAGGTATCGAACATCGATTTCTTTTGGACACGGGCGCTTCCATTTCCATTGTAAAAGAGGGTGTATGTAAGCACTGAAAAATAATCGAAATAGAAGTAGATGCAACAGGCATAACAGGCGATAAAATTAATGTAAAAGGGACACAAGAGATAAAATTTAGAATAATGGATGTTGAGTTTACATTCGAGTTTAGAGTTTGCGATATATCATTAGAATAAGATGGTATAGTCGGACTATACTTTTTGAATAAGATCAAAGCGGTTATTAACTTGCCTAACGATGTATTAACCTTGGTATCAGAACCATGCCTCACAGAGATAAGCGTTCAGATTCACACCGTGAAGTGTGTTAGCCCGGGAGCCGCTTCACCTCGCAATATTAAGCCGGAGGGTGGTCTGATCAACCAATCAACCGATTTAGTAAAAGCCGAGAACAAATTGTGCAATCAATCAGGGTATTAGAAGTTAGGAACTCAGAAACCGTAGTATTAGAGCCAATGTAAGAAACTGTCGTAATAGGCAAAGTAAAGAATTGCCAAGTTTCAATGAATAAAGCCAATGTAGTTATGATAGAACCAACGTCAGATGGCCTACATGCTATATACGTGGCTATAACTGTTACTAAATTAAAAACAGTGAGTTTGTGTAAATCGAATAATAGCTCTATAAATGTTAAAGAGAATAAATTGTTCAATGTAATGTTAAAAGTTGTAAATGTCAGTGAAGAGCCACTGAAGTTGAGTAAAAATGTTGTGTTAGGAACAGCGGAGCCTGTTGTAGTAAAAAATGTGTCGCACGACGTAGATAAAGCTAGTCGTAGTAAAGAATTGTACTCAGAAGTTGTAAGGTCATTACGTAGGCCGGCAGAAGTTGTAAGGTTATTACGTAGGCCGGGAACTGATAAGCTAGTTAACAGTTCAGTTGACATAACCAAGATAATAGAGAGTAAATTGTGTCATATGTCCAAAAGAGACAAGCCAGTGCTGCAAAGAGTTTTATATAAGTTCAAAGATTTGTTTTATGACGGAGTTAGTCCACTAGGTTGCACAAGCCGTGTTAAGCATCGAATCGAGGCAGGTGACGCCGCACCTATAAAGAAAACACCCTACCGTATACCCGAATCGCAAAAAGATATAGTGCAAGGTTGTATCAACGAGTTATTGTATAAGGGTATAATCGAGGCTTCATGCTCGCCGTGGAGCGCCCCTATTGTAATAGTTAATAAGAAAAGTGCCGACGGAACACCGAAATACCGATTTTTTACAGATTTTCGCGCGTTAAACTCGGTAACAAAGAATGACGCGTATCCGCTCCCTCGAATAGAGAAACTCTTGAAAGTTTGGGGAATAGTAAGTTTTTCACAACCTTGGATTTGGCTAGTGGGTACCATCAGATAGAGATCGACGAAAGGAACAAAGAGGAAACAGGGTTTTCCACACCTTCTGCCCACTACCACTATCATAGGAAAGCATTCGGTCTTTCCGGTGCTCTGGCCACCTTTCAGCGCCTGATGGACGATATATTGACAGAATTAGGGATATTGATTGTTTTGTGTATTTAGACGACCTAATAATCTTTAGTAGAACCGCGGAAGAACGCGCTGACAGACTCAGCAGAGTCTTTGAGAGATTGCGAGAAGCTAATCTCAAAATACAGCCAGAGAAGTGCACATTTACATTTTCTCAGGTAGAGTATTTAGGCCACATAATTATGGACGAAGGTATAAGACCTGATCCCAAAAAGATCAAAGCTATTCATAATTTTCCAAGACCGAAATGTGTGAGGGACATCCGAGCCTTTATTGGGGTATCCTCATACTACCGTAGATTCATAAAAGAGTATGCCAAGACAGCTAAGCCGCTTAACGAACTCACCGGAAAAGATGTTTCCTTTGTATGGACGGAAAATCACCAAGAATCTTTCGACAATTTAAGACAAGCGCTTTGTTCGGAGCCAGTTTTAATATATCCAGACTTTTCCAAACCTTTTATATTGAACTGCGACGCTAATCAAACAGCCGTGGGTGGCGTCCTTTCGCAATTAGTGGATGGCTTAGAACACCCAATCAGTTATGCGAGCAGACAGTTAAATAAAACGGAAACCAACTATTCCATGAGCGAGCGAGAGTTACTCTCACTAATATTCTGTACAAAGTATTTCCGTTGCTATATTTTTGGCCGAAGGTTTACAGTGGTCACAGATCACTCCGCCCTTAAGTGGCTTCTTAGCTTGAAGGATCCAAGCAGTAGGCTCACTCGTTGGAGTATAAAACACTCAGAAAATTTGACTTTGACGTAATTCATAAGCCAGGGAAAACTCACACTAACGCAGACTGTCTAAGCCGGAGTTTAGGTAAGCGAAACGCGAAAAATAGATGTACCGTTATATGGTCCTGAGAACATATATTACATAGTCAAGACAGAGACGACTTCTGTAATAAAATCCGAAGCGAAGTGACCAGTGGAGTCAATAGCGATTTTATGATTGATGACAACTCAATAATCTATAAAATTGGCCAGAAAGGTGAATTTAAGTTAGTAGTACCTAGAAAATGGTCTCGAAAGATTTAGAGAACCATCACAAAACTCCCTTCAGCGGACACCAAGGCGTAAAGCGGACCAAAGATGTAATAATGTCGCGTTCATTCATTCATCTGTGGGCGGTTCAAACACCTAATGCACTTCAGCCTCATAATGTCGCGTTACTTATGGCCAAGAATGGCTACAGACATAGAACGGCATGTCCTCGAGTGCGTATCGTGTAATAAAAGGAAAAGTGGCAGGAGGCAACCAGCTCTTTTAGGAACTTTCGCTCCAGCCACAGAAGCGTTTAAAATGGTTAGTCTAGATATCGTAGGTCCGCTTCCCGTAACGAAACGTTCACATAAGTACCTACTTACCTTTATCGATTACCTGAGCAGGTCCGTTGATGCGATTCCCATACCTGATCAAAACGCAGAAACTGTAGCTAAACATTTCGTGACAGGTATTGTTGCCCGTCATGGGACTCCCAAAAAGTTACTTACTGACCAAAGAAAAATCTTTATTTCCACACTTTTTAAAGAAACCTGTAACTTACTTCAAGTAAGGAAGAAACAAACTAGCCCATACAGGCCACAGACCAATGGTTTATTGGAGAAGTTCCATCGAACTTTCGCAGATATGATATCGCATTTCGTAAATAAGCATTCCACAGACTGGGATACGTACTGCCACGGGCAAAAACCCGAGACAAATGGGCTAATTACTAGAATAATTAGGCCTAACATTAAAAGTTGTATATAGAAGCCAATAGGCCTAAATATGTAAATTGATAATTAGTAATAAGTAAAATAACACGTTATAAAGAGATATCAAAGAAAAATTGGGTGTAAGAAGGAAGTAAATAATTTAAAATAATTATTTTATAAATTGCAGGCTTAGCCAATATTAAAAGTAATAGTAGCCAAGCGGAGTGAATTATTCTAAGGGAAATCGACAGGATAATTCTTGTCAGGTTTTGTCGAATATTGCAAAACTCTGTCTGTTGCTATGCGCCGTGAAAGAATTCAATGTAAAATTTTAATGTATTTTCAAAAATAAAAATAGTAGGTTATTTTAAATGTAATGGGTAGAGGAGAAAAAGATGATAATAATCTAATTAACAGAATTGTTTTAATTAAGAAAATGAAAAAGTTATAGAGCAAAGACGTAGCAGAAAAAATGCTAAAATTCACAAATTTGAAAATTTCGAAAATCTAAATTGGGGATAAAATAAAGAATAAATAATTAATAATAATTAAATAACAATAAATTAATATAATTAAATATTTTAAAAGAAAAAGGCTCAAAAATAAACACATTAAAATAAATGAATAAATCGGGGGAAATAAGTTTCTACAGAAATAAATATATGTTAAATAAGATGTAGTATATATGTTTTTGTAATATACCATGTGAGAAAAGGGCATAAACCAAAAAGGGGGGTTGCCAAATCCAAAATTCGAGATACACATAGGATAGGCCACAGAACCGTGCCCGATGTGAAGATGGAAGAAAGAAGATCAGTTTTGGATATTTGGGAACCAGACGAATAAGATAGAACCAAGAAAATTCGAATTTGGACCATTTTGAAGAATTTAAAATTCGAAATTAAGGAAAAACTAGCGAAGGCGATAACTGGAGAACCAGGAACCCTAGAACAACCACTCAAAGGAGGGAGAAAGCAGAAGATGGTCAGGAATCCAATGAGCTGCAGAAATCCAAAATCGGACCATGGGTTACAAAGTTAGAGCATTTTGAAAGTTTTGCATACAAAATTGAATTAAATCTTGTATGAACCGGCAGTGTATAAGTAAACAGTACGGAGCGCGCTTGGAGAGATGACGTCATGCAACCACCACCAAGACCAATACAATTACTTATTGCACGGAAAGTTAAATAATTGATTATCTACGAAACTAAAGTGGATTAATTAAAATGAAGGCGTGGGAATTAAATGAAATAAATAAAAGAAAATTCTACAAGCTAGAAGGACCCTTTAAAGCACCAGAGAAGCGGAGTTGTCAAAAAGAAAAGAGTAAATCTCTTGACTTTGATTTCCAAAGTACACGGTAGAGGGAAGAAAAATTAAATTTAGTTGCGTTAAGGTAGTCACCCGAGAACCACGTATAGATCTGCAGAAGCAGCAAGTCGGTCGGCGGTTATCACCAACTCCGG
>JAGFPH010002943.1:92969-108211 GCA_018207615.1 Philaenus spumarius | reverse complement strand
AGATCTGCAGAAGCAGCAAGTCGGTCGGCGGTTATCACCAACTCCGGTACAGTAAGCGGGCCGTAATAAATCGCGATAATTTAAAGAAGAAGGATCTTAAGGGATTGAAGAAAGAAAGCATTCTACATCAAAGAAGAGGAGAGATCCTGAGAGGAAGGAAGAAGAATATCAAGGACTTCATTCCAAGGCCTAAACCACCGAGGAGGAAAGCTGCGATAAATCATCATTATTTGTGAGTAACAAATAACCAAGCTATATAAATTTTAAATAATATAAAATTAATCCAATAATAAAATTTAAAAATAAAGAATATTAAAATTAACAGTAAATTCAGGGGAAAGTGTAAAAGTAAAATCATTCAGGAATATTCCCTATTCTCACAATGGTATAAAAGCGTTTCAATATAAGTGTAAAAAATATCATATGTGTAAATATCTATACTATACTTGTTTGAAATTTTAATGACTTGAGAAAGATAATTAATTTGCTTTTGTTTTTGAAATTAAAAAAGTTTAGTTTTCAAGTTTTCATTTCTTTTTATTTATAAATTAAATACCCTATACCATAAGTTAATCAGTGCTCTAAGATAAGATAGTGAATAAGGTTTATTATTTCTTGTGTGTGACCAAATAACTTCAAACGACACGACCCAGAGAGGGAGTCTGACTAGAGCTAGTATTTTTTATCTAAAGTGTATTTATTACAAACCAATCTTTTAAGATTTAGGAAAGTTAGCGTATTTCCTATTTCTTGTCCACGTATACGCGCAAAGTTATTAAGGGCAAACTCAAATTAAAAATTTTAAAAACGATTGCGCGTGTGTGGCGTGGCAAAGTGCGCGCCCAACGCGGGACGAAAAACCTTACGACCCAGAGATTTAAAAATTTTAAAAACGATTTGCGCGTGTGCGGCGTGGCAAGTGCGCGCCCAACGCGGGACGAAAAACCTTACAACCCAGAGATTTAAAAAATTTAAAAACGATTTGCGTGTGTGCGGCGTGGCAGTACGTACCATTTGCGCTTATGGCGTACTGCAGCGTTAAAAATCCAAGTACCAGTTATAGTCCATTTTAAATTCTTCACGGAAGGGAGATGAGACTACCTGCCGAAGACAATGTGGAGCCTAATCTGAAAGATAGCCCAGTAAAGGAACCCATACAAGAGTTGCAAAATAAATTAAAATAAGCCTATAAAGTTGCAATTGAAGTAACAAGTAAAGCCAGATCTAGAAATAAAGAGTATAACGATAAGAAAACCAAAAACACTACGTTTGAGATAGAGGAATACGCTTACCTATTTAACCCAGTTATAGAGCAAAAGGCCGGTTCTAAGTTCAGTAAACCATGGACTGGGAGTCATAGGATTGTAAATAAATTAAGAGATTTAACGTATACAATAGAGCTAGCAAACAAAACTACCGTGAATGTACATATAAATAGATTAAAACCTTGTAATAACGTTGAAACGGATAGACGCCAGCAACCGCGTAGAGAAATGGCGCGTAGGCTGCAAAGTGATAAGGAGGGCCGTAATCCCTAGTGAATAGTGAAAGTGGCACAGCGTGTGACTCACCCTCACTGTTGTAGTAACAGTGCCTCCATCCCGTACTATGCCACTTTTCTCATACTAGTGTTAATTGATTTAGAGATGTTTTTAAAAAATTTTTTTAAATGATAATCGTTGCGGTTAACCTGGGTCCCGGTTAAGTAAACCCCGGATAATCGGTGTCCTACTGTATTTTGTAGTTTTGATTTTGCACTTTTTAGTTAAAAAAGTTAAATTTAAAGCAGAAAAAATAAATGAATTCAAAGTTATTTAAATGTATCACATTAAACACAATTAATTAATTTATGTCATTAAATGATAGAACTTATAAAATATTGATTTAAATGGATTACGAATCCAGGAAAATTCATACTGAAAGCGCTACATGTCCTTATTGCCCATGGCCACATTGCAGCAAGGGCTCAAAATCGTCAGTACGAGGATGAAAGGATTTAAGCAGCAGAACGTGCTCTTTTGTCAGGGAAATACAACGCTTCTTTTGTCCTCTAGCCACGCACTGAATGACATTCAAAATGAGGATGGAAATATTGCCTAGTGATGGTGAAGTTTCAGACAATGATGAGAGGAACCCCCATCACCTTTAGGTCATCTACTAGGCAATGTGGTTGAAGATGGAGGACGTGGGTCCAATATGGTAGAAGGGGATGCAGGAATTGACAAGGGAGAGGTAATGGGAAATAGATTGTGATTCTTTTCTAAATTTAGATAATTGTGGGTGATTTTAGGAAATTTATTTGTGTTGTTTTGCAGTGATAATATTTTTTAGTTTGTAAAAGTTTAGTTTCAAACTAGAAAATGCCAAGATCAAGACACATTTTTAAATAGAGGAAAAGCTTTGAATGGCAAAAATAACTATAACAACTGTCAATAAGCTATTGACAAAACTAACCTAGCTAGGCCTAGGTATAGGCCTAAAACAGATGAAGGAAATTCACTAAATGAAAGTACAAAAAAGGTAAAACTTGGCAGTCATACAGAATATGAACAGTTTGATAAAGAAGAATTCAAGTATGATATAATAGACTTATGAGTTCTAGAAAACACGATTTCTGAAATAGCTGTTGACAAAGGTGCAGGACAAACAAAGACTAGAAAGCATATCACAGGACTTTAAAACAAAAAATAAGTCAAATTTATTCCGATGAATGGATTTTTACTGGTAAATTAATAACTTGTAATTAATGCAAGAATTGGTGAGATAATAGTTTAAAAATTTAACGAAGAGCTAGCCTCCGAATATTTCATAACAATGTTTTTAATATCGTATATGTTCAGTGTTGTGTTAATGTGTTTTATTTAAGTGTCCTGCACCTGACGAAGCCGACTGTGATCGGCGAAACAGCTGTAGTGATATACTATAATTAAGAATTGCTCTGACTACTAATATAAGGTATTTATCTAGATATAGATAATAGTTGTCGAATTTAGGAGATAAAAAAAGTAATAATAGTAAATATTTCTTGAAATTTTGTAGAATAGCAGAAATAAATACATTTTTCCAAGTTTTAATTTAATTAAAAGTTTTACGGACAATTTATGAGCGTAAATTTCATAAATTTATTTACTTATTAAACCAAGGAAAACTGTCTCTTGTCACAAATTGACGTTTTCAAAATAAAGATTCAGACATGTGAAAACGAAAAGGAGAGAAAAAAATACTAGAATTACAAAAACAACATCATGAGGCAGCAGACTTAGCTTACAAATAAAAAACAGATGATACAAAAATTGCTAGAGGATAGTAGCATCTAATGTTCTACATTTGATCGTTACCAGTGTTACCGACATGATTTAGAAGAAACTTTTTGAAGAATAATTAATTAATTAAAGTAAAATGGTTGAACTTTGCCCACTAAATGTTACTTTAGCCCACTCACTAAAAACAGATTTATAATTTTGTACCTTATATAGTATTAAAGTTGGTGGTTATTTAGTGTTTGTTTAATATTCTGGTGACTCTACACAAGCTATATCTGTGATATCTAAGTATCTTATTATACAGAGCCACTGCAGTGGCGCGCGTTCGCCAAGGCTCCAGACGCGTAGACAAGCAAAACGTGCAATCATATGGAGCATTTTATACTGGGCCATAGCTGTGGCCAGGGGTCGCGTCTGTGGCGTGAGCGAGCCACTCCAGTCACCTAAACTCGCTTCTAGTGGCGACCCCGCGTGACTGTGGCTGTGGTAGCGGACCATTGGTTGCTACGGCGCTTACTATATTGCACCACCGTCGTCGTCGCGCCACCACCCTTCACGTCACTAGCCTGGCCTTGGCCTTGACGTAGACTCTTCATTACTCCCTAGGACGACGTTTGATGTTGTTGTGTTTTAAAGCGCTGTGAAAATGTCGAAACGTACCGAAATACCTGAGTGGATTTCAAGTGTTTTAGACAGTCTGAATGTTGAAGATTTTATTAGTTATGTTGAGTTGGAACCAGCGATTTGGGACTCTTCAAAACCAGAATATTCGAACAACGTGGAAACTGAAAAATCTTGGAGGAATGTCTGCACAAAGGTGGATCCAGAAATTGAATCGAGACCAGCAACGGAGAAAAATAAATTAGGTAAGGGTCATAATCAATGGTTAAACATTAAGGTAAAACAACTTGAGGTAAATATACTTTAATAACAGTAAATAAATTACATACATTATGTAGGCCCATGGAAAAACAACCTATTTATTTACGTTTATTTCAAAGCTTTACTACAAAAATAATCTGTAAAAATGGCCAGTTATTTGTCGTAGCATGACAATATAAAAATAGTGTGGTTGTTTTAAGTAGGTCGGCGTTCACAACGCGTTTTAAACTCCGCGTATTCACATTAATTTACGAAGTATGCCTGAATTTTAATAAATATGTGAATACATAAAATATTGTTTGTGGACAAATATATATATACACACACAAGTATTTAACTGTTATTATGTGCACGAAAAATATAATTACACCATCGTAACTTTATTAACTCACAACAATTCATATATACAAATTGACAGTCAAATGAGGACTGAAATGATTGAATAATTTCCACCAATTTATTTTTAAATAGGCATATTATTGTATAGCATACAGTCTGATGTCTGTTTCATTCCGTAAGCTGACATTCATGTAACGCCCTCACAAACACAATACACGTAAAAACAAACGCATATTTAAAAGATTTTGTAAACAAACACTCATGTCACTAGTTCACTTTTATTCATCCAGGCAAACTTTTTTCAACTGCCAAGACAAGCTCCCTTCAGGGCTCATAAAGTAATCTGCAAATGACTGTCTCACTTTATTAGCCACTACTCCTCCAGGAATAGGCCATCGGGCTAGATCATAAAATCCCTCAACAATTAAAGTGTCGTTAAACTTCACACCATCTCGGTCCCTCACAAAGTTGTGGAGTCTGCAGCAAGTTTTGATAATCAGGTTTGCTAATTTTGGATCCACGTTTAAGGCCCTGTGGAATATTCATCACTTGTTCGACAGGATTCCAAATGCACATTCTATATACCGATGTGCACGACACAGTCTGTAGTCGAAAACTCGCTTTTCAACGCTTAAAAACTTTCCAGCAAAAGGCCGTAAAACAAAGTTACTCTGCCCAAAACCTTCATCAGCGACAAACATGAAAGGTAGTTTTTGGTCTAAACCAACACCAATGTCTCTTGGATCAGGGATATTGCTTGTAATTTCTTGAAAAATGCAGAGTTCTTAAAAATTGTTGTATCTGCTGATCTTCTATACCCTCCCACGTCAATGTATGAAAACTTGTAATTTGCATAACATATGGCAACCAAAATAATAGAGAAAAACTTTTTGTAGTTAAAGTAGAGTGAACCACTTTCAGTTGGCTTGACTATTCTGATGTGCTTAGCATCAATCGTACCAATACAGTGTGGAAAGTTTGATCTTGCCATGAATTCAGCTGAAGTGTCCAAATAGTACTCAATACTTAGCTCTGGAAAACATTTGGATTTCATCCGTGACCAAATAGCTTCACAAACTTGACGTATTATGGATGAAATTGTAGGTTGACCAATCCTGTACTGAAAATGTAGGTCTTGCATGGTGTTTCCACTTCCCAGATATCTATAACAAAAGTAATACTGTAACAACAAATATTTTTTTATTTATTAACTAATTTTTGCATATAAGGTGTTATTCGATTTATAATGAAAAAGGCTTCAAATTTATTGCCTAGTAAAATTTTGTTTTAGTAGCTGGTTTACATGGAATTTGACTTTGAATATATTAAATGGCCGTCATTTTGAAATTTGATGAAAATATTCAATGGCCGCCATTTTGAAATTTGATGAAAATACAAAATGGCGGATTACGGCTAAACTAAGCCAAAATTGAGAAAATGTTATACTGCATTTTCGACTTATTTTTGCATGTACAATATGATTTTGCATAGCCCGCTACCCTTTAATGAATCACCCTGTATGTAACATAGCCTACAATACCTTATTTATCTATGTTTCAGGTAAAAGTTTGCACAGGAGGTGGAAGAGTCTGCGAGACTGCTACACAAGAGAATTGAAGAAATAAAAAGCTTCTAAAAGTGGGGCTGCTGCATTAGTGAGGAAACCTTACATATATTTCAAACACCTTCGCTTTTTGGAACCAGTTCAATGCATCACTGAGTCCAATGTTCAAATGGAAGAAGGTGAACCAGAATTGCTTGATGGGAAAGATGACCAGGTAACCGACTCCTTTCTTCAACCCCAGTATCCTCAACCATCTCGCAGTAAAAAAAGAAAAGATAACGATGACCAGTTGATGGACGTGTTAAAAAAAAATGGCAATTAGATCAAATACTAATAAGCCAACAGAAGACCCGAACTATATGTTCCTTTTGTCTTTGGTGCCAGAACTAAAAAAGATTCCAGAGAATCACAAACTGTATGTTAAATCTCAAATCATAAATACTATTTTAGGAGCTCAAAATGACCTCAACATTGCTTCAATGCCCGTTTCATCAGGTCCCCCACCCCAATACCACAACAATATGCCCCTCACTCAGTTTTATCCACAGCACTCAGCCCCAAACTATGAAATTCCTCAAACTTCCAACTACAACCAAGCATCTAATCAACTAATCAACTTTTACCAACCAAATTCCACAACAACTCATCCAACCTACCACAATGTGGAACGTGCTGCACAAACAAAACATATTACCCCAATTGATAGCCAGCTCTCCCCTTCAATAACTCCTGCAATTACAACCCCACACCAAAATATCTCCCCATTCTCTACGGAGTCCAGTGTCACTGAAACGTCAAATGGAGGGCTCAGAAACATAGTGGTGTAAGTCAATTTTTTTCAGTTTTGAGTTATACACATATATGGCCTCTAAAATGACTAATCTTTCACTGAACATAGTGGTGTAAGTCTAACTTACATTTTTAGCCACTAGATAGCAGCACCTACTTTGGGTCCTCAACTAAACTGTAAATGTCTTTAGAAACATGATGGAGCAACTTGACTTACACCATTATGATTCATTGCTTCAGACTTTCATCTATAGTTACAAAGTGAAACATGGATGACTCTGATATTGGTGAATGTAAAATTTTTACAACAGTGATGATAGTGATGCAGATAAAAACTACAACCCATTACAAGACAAAGATTATTCGTCAGGTCAGTATATTTTTAGTTTTTTTAATAATGAAAAACTATGCTAAAACACTGTTAATTATTCTTTGGTTTAAAATAGATTCCTAATGATATTGACTTATCTCAGTGTAGCTTAGCTATTATAATTTCCTTGTGACAACTGAAGCAATAAGTATACCACAATGCAGGATTTACAGTATCTTTTTTTTTACAGGTGCAGATGGTAGATCTCACATTTAAGAAAACATTCAAGCCCATCTAACAGTGGAAGTAGCGGCTGATCAAGACAGTCCTGCAGAGGAGTCTGGCATAGAAGATGGGATAGTCCAAGGCTGTCAGGAAAAACCATTCAAACCACGCAAACGGCAGAAGAGTGAGTTGAGGAGGGAAAAGGCAAAAAGGCTTCGAAACAGTGGAGAATCTTACGTAAATATTAAGGGTAATATTGTACCACATAAGATATTTTTAAATGTTGACTGTGGCTGTCCCAAAAGATGCTTTGCATCAATCACAGAAAATGAAAGGCGAATGCAATTTGAAAATTTCAATAAAATTGGAGATTTTAGCCAACAAAATGCTTACTTATGTGGTATAATTCATCAAGCTCCAATTCAGTGTAGGCGCCCACGCTCTGAAGCAAAAGTCGAAAGGAAATGTATGAACTTATTTCAAATTCAAAATGGTAATAGCACTGTGCGTGTATGCAAAAAGTTCTTTTTGTCCACCTTCCTTGTCAGTGATGGAAGAGTAACGAGAGCCGTCAGTAAAATAAGAGCTGGACATGTCCCAGGAGAAGATTTAAGAGGAAAGCATGTTGCTGCCCAAAAAATCATGCCAGAACAAATTTAATCTTTAAAAGATCACATTAATCGGTTTCTAAGTTTTCAAACACCAGAAAAGACAACCACATCGGAAATATTTAAGCTCGGAGCTGAACCTTTCAAAGATGTATAAGCTTTATACAGAGTGGTGCCAAGAAAATAAAGTAGACCCTGTTAAAGATAATGTGACAGGTACCCCTTAACTCATAAATAATTATAAGTAATAAGTAAAGATATTAAAGGGTCCACTATCAGCGGACATAGTATAGGCTGGCTAAAGGTACATTGCTGAGAAGACAATTCCTAGTTAACTAAGGGAGGGGGACGCTAGAGAAACGCATCCGGAGATGCATCAGTTAGTCTGGAAGTGAACGCGTCCGCGATTAGACTCAATATTAAATGGGGGATTGATCTTGCTTTGGCCTCATGGCGTAATGTTAGTTTTAGGATAGGAACCAACAGAGAGTCGTTGTACTTTAATGGTTAAATAAACGCTTTAATCGACCATGAGTTTACCGCTTCTTTAACGAACCCTCTCACCATCTCTCACATCCCTAAATCTCTAAATATAGTAGAGGGAGTGCAGCGGCCTGGTCTCAGCTGGCTTCCTACTGCTATAAACCACAGTTGATCTCTTGTTGCCTAAGGGCGTAAGGGGTTGCAAAATCCTTGATATAGGAAGGAAGTGCAACGGCTTGGGCTTCGTTGGCTTTCCTGTCCTATATCATTTCTTCTACCCTCCACACCAAACAAACCATCCCATATGTGAAACTTATAGGGAGAATTAACTTAAAAACAAAAATCTTATTTTTAGTGAAACTTGTTATAGTGTTTAAGAATATGGAGTTTTAGAATTAAGTTTACTATTTTAATATTTACATAAAGTTTATGTTTCCCATGATTACTCTCTGCTAGCATTGAGCAGCTAAATATAAAGAAATTTTTTTTTCTAACGAAGATTGAATTTAATAATTAATATCTATATTTGGTCATATCAATAAACAATGTTATTTTGGAAATTGTACTAAAGTAATGTGCAAATTACCTTTGTATTATTAGCATTAAGTACTCTATGTTGGTTACCATGAACGATAATAATTGTTTAAAATGTTCACAAATTGAATTTGTAATTTTTTTTAACATTGTTAAATTGAATAGTTATACCTTATATTTTTGGATTTTAAGAAAATAGTTTCAAATGTGCAACGACTTACCGAAGTCCTTGCCTCGAGCTATACTAGTTGCGCGCATGCGCGTATGAACCAACCTTGTAGTTGACATTGACCTACAAACCAGTCGAGTACGGAGTCCCGACGCATCAACTACGCGCAAGCAGCAGGTCAACAGCGTCCGTCGGCGACAAAGTTCTAGGCTCACTCTAATGTTTAATATTATGCCTTAAGCAAAACTAATTATATTATTTAATAATCGGTAATCGCGTATCGTCATATTATAACAAATCGCGCACTCGTAAATAATATTTAGCGGTAATAAGTTTAGTTCGGTTGCAAGCCTATCGTGTTCATTTGGTGACTAGTGTTTAGATTCAGTTATAGTGCAATAGTTAGATTTATATATAATTAATTAAGGGCTCGTTAAAAGCTGGCGGAATCGGATTTGGTGACTACGGCTAAAGGCAATCGGGAAAATTAGGGTTGATAATTAATAATTCCTCTGGGTTTGTGGCTAACGTCCATTTTGCATCGACAATTACAGACACGCCTTCCTTAAAGTTACGTAGTCGATGCAAATACACGCTGACCAGGGATTCCCGAATTACATCTAAGGGAGAACTGGTACAGTAAATGGTAGAAGAGCGAGGTTACGTCCCGAATTAAAAGTTAGCGAGCGAAGTTACGTCCCGGATTAAAGGCATAAGCGATATCAACCCTAAAAAGCAAATTTATTCATGTCCGACTTTGCCGATATTACGTCATCACTTCCGCCGGGTATAAACCACGTTTTTTATTTTTGTGTAAGCTAGTCACCTAACCGAATTAACCCTCTTAATGATAAACTTAATCAACGAATATTTTAATTAGTTATACGTGTTTGCCGTTAAATTTTACTTATTATTAATTCCTACACCTAGTCCCGTTCATTGTGAGTTATGAGGTTGGTATAGTGTTTTGTTTATATTTCCTGCATTATTGGTGAGTACATAAATTGATATTACTATTTTATAATTAGCAGTGCCTTACTTTATTCATATTTGGAGGTCTAATTACTAAACTGAGAGTTAACCAAAAAGAACTTTAATCGACCTAACCTCTCAAAGAAAGTTGAATATTGTTTAATAGGCCTAACAAAATTAAAAATTATCTTTGGTAAAACGTACTTGTGTTTCATTACATAACAACACCCTAACCAATAAACCTTAAATATACCAATCGGTATGATTTCATCGCAAAATCTATAAACACAATACATTCAGTCCTAGCCTACACAGTCTGCATACATAGTTGCATACTTTACACATAATTTTCCTACATATATAGCACTATTTACAACATAAAGTCTGTTGAATCATAAATTTCACATAGTGAATGCGTAACCTGGTTTTTTATAATCTTTTCTACCAAAATAATTAATTTATAGTAGGCCTACAACAAATAACTCAGTTTTTTATACTCTTAAAATATTATATCTGTCAACAACAACCCAATTTTGCGTCTCTTTGTCATTGATTGTGTGGATAATAATTTACTTGTTATTTTCCAAATAGTAATCCTTTTCTCATTGAAACTATTCTAACAGTAGCAATATTTTACAGGTTTTGCAATACTTTAAGATACAACACACATTTATGATACAAATTTATAGCCTACCATGTTTATGTCATATAACTGACAGCTGATAGTACCTTTTTCATTTTGGCCATCCAAACAATATATATTTAATACAGTATTGGTGATATTGTCTAGTTACTTTGCATATTTCAGTGTTTCACAGGTAGAATGGGTGTTTATAATTTTTAGGCCTACTTTGGATTTGTCAATGGTGTTTAATAGTATTTCAGTTGACGTAATTTTACATAAATTATTCTAATATATACACCTTTTTGCCATTTCAGACCACATATGGCCTACACCTGCTTGTTAACAATAATACAAACATTAGGCCTATAATCAGATACTCAAGCACATACAGCCTAACTATTTTCCCATTTAAAAAAAAAAAAAAAAAAACTAAATCTCATTTCTAATTCAACCGAATTGTAACACTGACATTTAAATCAAAACTGTTTTACAACATTACAGCAAATTACAGTACTTTCAGAAAACATTGACTGATTTAATTAATCTTTAATAATTTTGAAATAATTAAACCATACTTAACCTAAATCTCTACTTACAGATAAGATATTTTTGTTTCATGAATTCAATCAATGATCACATTATTATAATTTTATAGCCACGACATTAATAATATTACAAAAATAGTTTCAAATAATATTCAATAATTGTAAAACAATAATAATTACACATAATATAGTAATTTGGTTACACCTTAACAATTGACCAAAAGTAAATGCATATTAAATATTGTTCAAATTAACCAATAAATAAGCTACAACAGTTTTTATTGAGCTTATTACCCATTGACAGGTTGTTTACAGCATATTATTTAGCTAAGATATTGAAACGCCCAAGACACCTGGAGCTACAATATAAGTAACCCAGCGCAGGTAAATTGTTTTGTGTGTTTATAATCTATTGTTTACAGGTATTATACTGCTATATTTTCTTTATTTCAGTTAATTGTTGCCTTCATATTCGATTCAATTCCTAATAGTCTACCAGGCTTTTCCATTTTCAAATTGAACGAGGTTTGCAGATAAATAATTGTCTATTTTTGTATTTTGTTGTTTGCAGAAAATTGTTTTCCAGCTATTTACAGTTATAAACAGTTTTTAGGTATTTACGTCCCTCAGAATTCCAGCTAATTCATTAAATAAATTATTTAATAAATCTTTATATATTTTAAATAACGCCAAGCTTTTAAATAATTTTAGTAAATACTTAATATAAAACTATAGTTCTAAACAATTTTATTTCAATAAAAAGTTTTCGCCCTAAATCAACAATAGTAAACCGACAACATATTTCATAATAACATTGCCACCGATTGATTATCTCTCAAAACTATAGCCACACCTCCACAACCATATAGCCTATAGCTAATAAATAATAGTTACCAAATTTAACAATCAATCAAATATCAATAATGGAACACCAGACTCATACACAAACCAAACCAACTATGGCCAATGAAATTAATTGGGATCTGACCGTTCCAACACCTTTCCCATTCTCTCTAAATATCAAACCTCCACACCGCAAATGGATCAGCAAATTAACAGCACCCCAAGCAAACCAACTACTAACCTATTGGCAAGTAACCCCAGAACCAACTCTCGAACTTAATCGCAGTTTAATTCGTGAACAACTCGATCTTTTTAATGACTCCCAACCGACATTACCAACAACACCTACACCTATAGATAACCACAATGCTCCCGTGCAACAACCGACCCAAGTAAAACCTAAATCACCAGTATCGCTCCCATCATCAGCGTTAAATATAATAAAATTAATAAAAACAATCGATACTCGTCCTTCCGAGGCGACTCTACGAGCGTTATGCCAAATTAAACGCACTGCTTACCTATATCCCAACTTTGACAAATTAATCCTTTTAGAACTTATACCAATCACAACAGGCCTACCAGCCTCACTTTTAGAAGAAGCTATAAATTCCAACGCCACCATCGATCAGTTTTGTAAAACAATTGTCACCGCCTTATTCCCACCCCACATTAAGCATACAGTTATATCTGATTTAGTATACAGACAACAGAGAATAAATGAACCCTTAGCTGATTTCATAACAACCGTGCGTGATATGTCCAGTTTATTAATACCGGAAATTACACCTTTCGACCAGGTCCACTTGATATTGTCCGGCATGTGCCCACAAGCTATGGCTCGATTGGGAACGGTTGATTTGCCATCAACCGTTGACGAATTGTTACTACTAGTACCACACTTGGAACGCACTTATCCTCAGAACAATAACAACACACATCAACCCCCTAACACTCACAACCAACCAAATCATTATCAATCTTTTCGAACATTCAATCACCAACCAAACCAAACAACAGCACCGAGAACATCACAACAGTACCGACAATACAATAATAATTATAACCCACCAAACCAATACCGAAATCAATCCACGCAACAATATCGTAGATATTAACGCAGTATAATGTATTCAGTGTAGAAATTAATAACTCTTATGCCAAACCAAAGTAAAACTACATAACAAAATTAACCCAGTTAATGAATAATCTGTTCTATTATTGAATTAAATTTGAATATTATTTAACAAAATAAGATTGAATACAATACTTATCGTTAAATAAGAAGTTAACTACCAAACACCCTACAGTATTTATCGTTTTTGCCCCCCCCCCTCCAGTCTAATTATCAACCCGATCGTGCCGACCTGCCTTTGCCGAACACCTAGCTCCGATCGGTGATATTAGATTGTAAGTTATTTCTTATTTCCTATTTCATTCTTCTAACTTAAAACAATAGCACACAACCTCTAATCTATCGATGGTTTCGTTCGGTCGATAGGTATGGCTTGGGTAATCTCTTACGAGGGCTTACCTCTACCAAAAAAATGACGTAACAACTATTCGAAGATTAGAGCTTTTTTCAGACCCATCAAAATTTTTTTTTTCCCCATTACATTTATAAGGTCTCACCAAACGTCCAGTCGTTTTTATATGTATCGCCGTGTGTAACCAGCTCCTTTTCTTAGACTATTATTTTTAATTTTGTTCATTGGATATAATATTAACTTCTTTTCATTAAATTTTTTTTAATTCTCTAATAATTGCTATGAGCTTTACATCGGAGATATTTGGAAATGACGACGACTTTTGGAAAAAGTAGTTAGGCCAACTACCAGAGAATCTTTATATTTGCATCCTCTCAAAACCTTCCTTAACTTAGAGTCAACAACAATATTTACATCAAATTTTTTTTTATCCCAAATCATCTATCCATCCACATCAGAACATACAACATTTTGTTATACTCTCTACTATCTCTTTACTATCTATCTACCACTCTGGTCTGTCTTAGTTTATAAGTTAGTTTTATATATACATATATTTATATATATATTTACGGAATTAGTATTTAAGAATTCGTTATAGTATTTAAGTAAGTTTCGAAACAAATCGTACCCACCCCTTAATTACGTCGTGCTTTACAACGTACCGTGCGAACCAATCGACGCGAGTTAATCCAATCCAGGACGACGCGTCGAGCTCCACGTAAGCAACAATTAACACGACGTAAGTTACAAAAACGCCATGTAGAGCGGGAAACAACAATCTCTTTCAGTTAATCTTGCGCAGGCCAAAGGTTACATACTTAAATTCGTGCCTCGACTTGTACTTTTAATACCAATTCCTACATTCTATCCTCTCCATATATATATTGATATTTTTGTTGTGTCTCATGATAAACATTTTTGTGTTTATCAATGGTTGTCGTTTCGCCAGTTTCAGCCTACCAGCCTAAACTGTGCCCTAAATAGTAATTAAACCATATATTGGTTCTTGTGTTTTTTCTTGTTTGTGTCTTAATTTTTTGCATAAATTTTTGGTCATCTTTTTTATAAATCTATTAACTTTAGCGTATACACCCAATTTTATAATTTTTCTTCTGCACTAATCACCGCACTTGCTTTTATTATATAACGCGAAAACCCAATAACCTTATAACCATCCTTTACCCACAAAACCTAACAATAAATAACTTCAATTTATCTCAATCATGTCGCGTCATTGGTGATGAACAATTTTGGTAATTTAATTTTAAGATAGCTTTAGTAAATTCAATAGTTTTAAGTAAAAATTCT
Organism: Philaenus spumarius; assembly: GCA_018207615.1. NCBI lineage: Eukaryota > Metazoa > Arthropoda > Insecta > Hemiptera > Aphrophoridae > Philaenus > Philaenus spumarius. Next base: position 93,262 of record JAGFPH010002943.1, on the reverse strand, counting down.
AGTTTATAAGTCAAATACATTACCCACCATAAAATCAATACCTATACACCTACACCTAATTACCTAATTTACACCATTACCGAACCTTCACTCAAAAAATATCCTCACCTAACCCAAAAAAACCTAAAACTAAATTGCCAAAATATCATAATACCTCACCTAAACCAAAAATTCGTAAAGAACAACACCAACAGCAATAGATCATCAAGAACTTCCACATATATGACTCAAAGTAAAGAAGCCCAGCGGAAGATCAATAACCAATAGAGCCAAAAAAAAAAAAAAAAAAAAAA
>JAGFPH010002943.1:35788-62969 GCA_018207615.1 Philaenus spumarius | reverse complement strand
CTCTGTCCCTGAACTAGATTTATTCAGCACCCAACCTTCTCCAGATGCTTTTGATAATTTTTTGTATATTTTTTCTAATGTCTTATTGTTTTCATTGTATTAAAGACCAAGTGATTTGTTTTATCGTTTCTATTTACTTTAAAATACCTTTAAACTCTCCAAATATGATTAATTTATTGGAAATATTTTTTCCAATGAAATGTCCCAGAGCAACTTTACTCCAGTCTTAAATATCCTATCAAAACAATGGAAAATCATGACTGGGTCAATGTTGTTCCTCGTCAGGGCAACATTAACCCACTTATATATATATATATATATATATATATATATAATTTCCCTTCTTTTTAATTGCATAGATGTAATTATTAGGATGTAAATTTCATCTAAAATAACATGAAAACGATTTAATGATAGCTATTTCTCAGAATAATTCTTATTTGTGATAATTGCCTTAGTAGGAAAAAAAATGAAAATGTGGGCTAAAGTTGCACTAGTTTACATAATTAATAATTAATTAACTTTATCATTAACTAAAAATACCTTCAGAAAATATAAGTTCTTTTTATGTACATTTATAAGTTATAATCTTGTAATTATGGGTTTCCCTTTAACTGGCAGATGGTTTCTATGGTTTAAATTATTTATATCAGAGAAAATACCTCTTAGATGTCAAGGAGCCCCAAAGAAAAAAACAAACATTAAGAAAAATTGGTGTATGTATTGCTATCAAATACAATAAAAAATATGAAGACATATGGGAGCCAAACACAAGAATGTTATCGAAGTCCAGCAGTATATTGAGGCAGTAAATTCTAAAATTAAAAAAGAGACAATGCAAACAATTATAAATAAGTGTAACAGTGAATACAATCAAAAAGTAATCAATAAAGAAATAGAAGGAACAGTTATACCCGTTAAGAAATCAACAAGTGAAATAACTTACATATCTCATTTAGTATGCACCTCTTGCAGGCTTATTTTCTAAAGTAAACACTTCTTCCCACAAAACAACATAAGAAAAACGCCAGAAACTTATTAAACTTAAAGATCAAACAGTCCAAACGCCAAACTTCTCAATAGCGTACTCAACACTCGATGCAAAATTCGAAATCCTTAGGAAAAAATACTAAACTATTTAAGTAAGGGCGAAATCAGCGTCATCGTTATCAAAGATCCTATGATTATGGAATTTGGCAGACGATTTTTAAAGGGTGTCAGGGTTGATGGTAAATACCAGCAACCAATAAGAACTTATTAAGAAAATTATTTATAATAAGATACAATACTAAAATAATAATAATAAAGAAATAAATCTACAAAAGAAGACCAAAATAAATTAGAAGTCATAATATCCTAGAGCGGAAGTTCAAAGCAGGTGCCCAGTATAAGATTACAACATAAAGAAAGCATACGGCAGCATTTACAAGCACGTAGGCCAAATCTTTAAAAGCAGTAAATAGTTCCAAACTTGCCGAAATTGATAACCAATAATAAGAGACCAATATTCAAATGATCAACCAGGAGGAGTCAAGAAAATGCGACAAAAAAGAAGGTGGTAGAGCAACGCGTGAAAAGCAAGGTCTATTAAAAATTTTCCATGAAGAAGTACACATCTCGTAATCTATAAGCGTTAACAACTAATTAAACAAGTCTTCAAGAATCCATTCCTGGGCAATATTTAAAAGGTGAAAGTGTCGGGCAGTGTATCCGTGTGCAATAAAATGGCGTGCGACCAAATTTTGATAAACAATAAAAATAAATTTAATTAAGTGAGGGTGATGAGAAGGAAAAGAAAGATGTTTAAACAGATTGCAACTGCCAAAACTATAGTATTATTTTGGGTTCATTTAAGAAAAAGAAGGATGATAACCATAATGGTGCTCTTTGCTTCTTTCACAAAAACGACTGTTGTCATTACTTTGGACTCTTCTTGTGTGCCTGCTTAGAATCTGGATCACTTACTGAAACCGCCAAGGACTGTTGCGAACCTAAAAATTGGATCCAAAAAAAGTAGGTAGTCATTGCTGATGTTTAGGTGAAAAATTGCAAAAATGTTAACTGATGTTAATTGCAGGAAAAACGAGGAATGCCAATGACATCAATGGGTAATGTGTCTGACATATTCAATAATAGGGGAGACCGGGTTACAGTGGGACACTGGGCACAGTGGAACAAGGCCTAAAATATTTTTTCTGAACATATTTAGAAGCAGGTAAAATTGGTTTTAGAGAGCCAAGGAGGTTGGCTACACTGTGGTAAAATATCAACAGCTGTCTTCTGTTTGGAGGGAAACTATACATTAGTTTTTATTTTAGACTCTCTTTGGAAAATAACAGTAAGTATTCAAATCATGTATTTTTATTGATAAATATTAAACATAATTGCTAAAAATGGCATAAATGTTTATTTTACAATGTTTTTTAGCCATATATGTTAAAAAATTGGTGATACTTAAAACTTTTTAGTTGTTGCAATGTTTCATACAAAAAGTTACCTATGGGGCACAATGGGACAGTGGGGCTGTATTGGTTATTAAGTATTGTGTGTCCTTAAAGTAGGCTAATATCTTACATAAAAACTTATATCGCTTGGCTATAGGTCTAGCTTCAATTGACAATGACTGTGCTGTTTTAGGGTTTTTTCAGTTTTCGTTAGTCCTAATGTACTGTCCTTTACTGTTTTCAGATAAGATTGCCTCGAAATAGACAAAGGATAACGAACATCGGCCTAACAGATGAAAGTGTTAAACGAGAGGCTGTAAAGGCTACTCTTGTGGATAAAAGGAAACTGCGAGAAGTTGCTAGAGATTTTAATTTACCTAAAACAACTTTGGCATGGTATGTTATTAAATCAGAAAATGTGCAGTGGAAAGAAGATCTTGAAGGTAAGGATGTTGTTTTCAAACCTAAATATGCTAGCCGAAAAGTTTTTACATCAGAAGAAGAAATTTTGCTCTCTGAATATCTTACTAAGGCATCACAGCTTCATCCCGGTTTACCTGGTAAAGAATCGTGTAAATTAGCATATGAATATGCTACTCAGTTAAATAAAAAAGTACCCCTATCTTGGGATGAAAATGAGAGTGCTGGGGAAGACTGGTTAAATAAGTCTATCAAAAGAGCAAAAAATATTTCTCTTCGAAAGCCTGAAGCAACATCACTTGCACGGTCAATGGGGTTTAATAAACCTGTTGTGTCAAAATTTTATGAAAAACTTTTTGATCTTATGACAACACATTGCTTTCGTCCAGAAAATATATATAACCTTGATGAGACTGGAGTTACTACTGCCCAGACTCCTTGTAAGGTAATTGCATCCAAGGGGTCAAAACAAGTGAGTCAAGTTACTTTAGCTAAAAGGGGAGAATTAGTAACCTTTTGCTGTGCCATAAATGCTCTAGGAAACTCAGTGCCTCCTTTTTTATATTTCCTAGTATGAAGTTTATAGAAACAATGTTGTTTGGTGCTCCTGTGGGTTCACAAGGAACAGCCACATTAGTGAATGGATGAACACCAGCTTGTTTGTCAAAGTTTTACATCACCTAATTAAGCACTCAATACAAAATCCTTCTCTTGATGGATAACGATGAGACCCATGTTAGTCTTGAAGTTGTTGACTGTGCAAAAAAGAATGGAGTAGTGCTATTTACTATTCCTACTCATTGTAGTCACAGTATTCAACCGCTAGATAAAACGGTATTTGGCCCTTTCAAACGATATTTTAATGAAGCATGTAGGTCATGGCTAGTTAATCACCCAGGAAAAAGAATTACAATCCACCACATCGCCGAGTTAGTCGGAACTGCTTACACTCATGCTTTTTCAATGAACAACATTATTTCTGGTTTTAGCTCTACTGGAATTTGCCCTTACAATAATCAAGTTTATTCACACTCTCACTTCATTGCTGCAACTGTTACTGATGTCCCAGAAAATACCAATGTTTCACGGCCCCAAAACATTTCAACCCAGGTAGATGAAGGTAGACAACCCAGGTAGATGGCCCCAAAACTTTAAAATGTAGATGAAGCTATAAATGTAGGACTTGATACCCAGCTAATTAAGCCTAGTAGGTCTGATACACCGACCTGCTCTTCATCTGTTAGGACTACAATGGAAACGGTAATTTTGAAACCTGCAACACCAGAATCAGTCAGACTTTTACCCAAGGCTGGCCCAAAAAATAAAACAAACAAAAAAAAAGGTGGGCGAAAGAGTTAGTTCTCAGAAGTATTGACTGATACTCCTGTAAAAAACAGACTGGAGGCAGAAGCTAAGGAGAGATTGGTAAAGAAACAACTTGCAAAAGAAAAAAAGGAGAAAGGCAAAGAGTTGAAACTTAAGAAAAAACTTGAAAAAAAGAAAAGATTTGCAAGACAGCTTTATAAGGACAGTTTATCAGAAGAAGTAGAATGGGTGGAGTCTGAAAGTAATAAAAACGAGTAGGAAGAGTATTTACTCACAAGTGAAGTGTAACAAGTATTTACACCAAAAGTAAACCGATGTGAATAAAGTGTATATGTAGTTTACTCGTGACCGTATACTTTCGAGGGTATATGTAGTATACTTAAGTTGGTATAAATAAATTACTGCATGGCAATCCCGGAATGCAACGAAACCTGTCCTAACCATAAAATCATGTGTTTCCGGCTACCCGGTTGCTCCTTGCTTACCGTTACAATACTTTCAATGTCCGACTGGAGCCATGCTTGTATAATACTAAATAGTGCGTTTTATTATGCTATCCAATTTCATTCATCACTTCATAGATCATAAAAAGTTATGGTTACGCTGACTCGGCGAGGACACTACAGTATACTTGCAAGTATTTACTCGCGAGACAACTGAGTTCACTAGAAACGCAAGTAAATACTTGTAGAGGCACATGACTACACACATCTTTCCTCTTATAACTTGTTCTGTTTTTGCCGCTTACCAACTCGACTCATCCTTAATTACTCAGAAGTCAGTAGTTGTGCCCGTTTGTGTTTGTCATCTTGCAGCTACGGATGAAATTGGTGTGATTGCTGGTTGTGACAGTAGGGCTATTTTTGTTGCGTTATTGAAAGACTTTACTGTTGTACTAAATAAATCAATGTTGCAGAAAATTGCATCGGATAAAGATAAGGCATGGGTATGTTTAGCCGACGAGTTTTCGAAAAACGTTGGGAAACAAACTAGTGTTGCACAGATCAAAAAACTGTTGAATAATATGAAAATGGCAGTAAAGAAAAGAGCGATGTCAACGCAACTGGAAACAAACCAATCAAATTGTCATGGGAGCCGGATTTTCTAAAATTGTCGAATCAAATGAGAACCCAGTTTATTCTACCTGGAGCTTCATGCGTTGGACTGGGAGTAAGTGTCACGTTGTTGTCGCCTGATCTTAATGAGGCTGAAGAAGAGCACGAAGACATGTTAGCATTACACCAGACGGTGACTGAACGTAAGAGTGATACACCAAAGTTAAAAAAATTAAGAAATTAAAACTTTCAGCTGAAACCGAGGAGACGTCAAAGTTAACAATTGGTGAACTGCAGTGTTTATTATTACTAGAACAAATTCGCTGACAAGACTTCAACATGAACAAATGAAGATACAAGAATTGAATTAAAGAGCAGAACAACACAAACAAATAGAGCCTGATAAACCAGAAGGCAATATTGTAGTTGTAGAAGAAGGCGATGTTTTAAAGGAGTTTTTTTTTGTTGAAATAAATTCCTTTACTCCAATATCAATTTCCTATGGTTTTGTAAAAATAAAAAAATTAAATATAAGTATAAAATATGTATATATACACAAAAGTAAAAGTTTAGTTATGATGTACGTCACGTGTGAGCACGTACGTGACGTTGGTATGAAACCACGCAGCTTGGTTATTACGTATCTACTTGATGTGTGAGCGCGTTTGTGACGTAGGTACGAACCCATGCAGCTTGGTTAATGTCACGTACGCGCTCACAAGTACACATGTGATGTACATCATTAAAAAAAAAAAATATTTCTTTTATTTTGGATTATATATTTATTTTTTACAAAAACATAGGAAAATGTAATTGGAGTAAAGGAAATAGGATAAAATTTATTTCAATATCAAAAATGTGTATTTACATAGATGCTCAGTTTAATAATGTTTACTAAAGATTATTACTAATTTGTGTTCGTTTTTGCTGTCTACGGCATCTAATTCTCATTTCATTCCGATCTAAATTATTTACAGGTACATTTTCCTCAGCCTCATCAATAGCGTTTTCCTAAATTCTCTAAATTCACCTGGCTTTGCCCTATCTGAGATGCTACAACTTTCAACACCGTTAAGGCCTTAAGCCAGAACATTTTCCAGCATTTCGGATTTCCCAAAATCATAATCTCTGACAATGCCACTTGTTTCACTTCTCATGCGTTCCGCAATTTTTGTTTCTCTTATGGAATCAAACATGCTATGTTGTCACCCTACCATCCCCAACCAAACAACGCGGACTGTTTGAACAGAAATTTAAAAGCCGCACTTATTGCCTACTTAGCAGTCAAACTTATTGGGACAAGTCACTATCATGGCTTCAATTAGCCTTCAATTTCACAACCCACAAGACACTTAAAACTTCTCCTTTTAAAATTCTATATTTAACTTCACCCCTAACACCCAGCTCAGTCTTACCTGGAACATCGACGATCTTGTTCCCAGGGAATATTCAAATCCTCACAACATCTGGCGTAATGCCAAAAACAACATCATGAGAGCACGCCAAAAATGAGCGCGTCTACAATAAAACCGTACTCATAATTTCAAGATTGGCGATCTAGTTTGGTGTAAGATGCACAATCTCAGTTCCGCTGTAGATAAGAGGGCCACCAAACCGATGCCCAGGTGCTTAGGGCCATTCCGCATCATAGATTTTCTGACTCCAGTCACAGTAGCCCTATCATTTCAAAATTCTTCTAACTTCATAAAGAAAGCACATGTAGAGCAACTGAAACTCCATTTCACAACAATAGAACCAAATCATCACCTTTCTGAACGCTTCGCAACATCAGCAAACTGCACTAAATGTGTTTTCCCCATCTGAACCTCTTTTAGGTAATGTGTTGTATTTTGTTTTGGTGTATAAGTCGCACATTATGACTTGTTATCAAGTGTACCCTGACTCGTCAATTGGCCATATCACTGGGCATTCATTTCTTTAACATGACATATGAAATTTCCAGCGATGGAGTAAAATTCAAATTATAGTCTTAAGTCATTAAGTCATGACATGGCATGTATCAGTATTAATCTCGTACCGGTATGGAGACTGATCACCTTCATCACCCGAGATGTAACAAAGTTATGATTATGCTTTCGAGCAACTTATTTGTAAAGGACATAGCGAGTCCACTACAGATTTAGGCAAAGGTGTGTAGTTTAATCAGTTTTTTATATATATATAAATATTTCTTATATGTTGGTGAAGGTATACTGACCAGTTAGTATTTAAGCTTAGTTTTGGGAGTTTTCTTAGTTATTAGATAATTTCATGTACGGAGCAAGTGAATTTCTTTCAGGGGCACTTCAATGAACGTCATCATGTTGAAATTTCTTTTAAGTTGTTGTCTCAACCCCAACTCTGTCCTTCGCGGGGGGAGATCTATAGCGTTTTCATAATTTAAATAATAACGCCTGCGAGCCAGACAACCATATCTGCTCCTAAACCTTACCATGGTATCATTTGCCCTCTGTTAGTTAGTGAAACAACTACCTGCTAGAGACACCAGTTTACTTATAGCTTGGCAAGCCTTGGCAGCCATTTTTTTACTTCATTCGACTGTCTGCCTCAACAAAAAGAACTACACTAGTCCTTACGGCGATGTTCGTGGGCGAATATAATATTGTTAATTTATTATATATGTAGGTTGACCACTGTGTAATATCGTGTTGTTTTGTAACGGTCTGATACCTTTGTTAAATGTATAACCTTATGTAATGTAATGTAACGTAAAAAGTTGACAAGTCTTGTAACCATCAAACAGATCTCTTCAACAAAGGATTTCACCTTTTGCCAGGTAACCAGTGCAATTTAATAACTCTCAGAATGCTAGGGTTTACCATAAAAAATGGCATGTGTAATAATTCCTTCTGTTTTTGCAATTAATATTTTAATAACCATTTTGTAATCTTTGTTGTAAATCACAAATAAGCCTATTTGCCTACTTAAGTAGCCAAACGTTATGTTTAGTAGCCTACTCAAATTAAAGTTCATTGTAATTTAACTCAAGTCAAATTAAAGTTGATTGTAACAATATTTTATTTCATTACATTAAGTTCAGTGATAATTCATCCTTGACAAAATCATAAACTAGGCTATCAAGGTTTGTAAAATTAAAGCATTTCCATGTGGTTGTACTTGCCTGCTCTATTGCAAGTATTAACCAAACTCAACAAGTCAAGTCAAACTTTATTTACTGCATTTTACAAACATGTGATTTTAAATAATGTCAAGTAGTTAATACAGATGTTTTCTTTTATACAGTAACAACTGGTAACATACTGAAATAAAAAACCAAATCTCATCTCACCAGCTTTTCTATTACTCCGGATGACTCTCAGTTAAATCAAACCACAAATAAATTAACAATTTAAAAAAAATATAATAGCGAACAATGGACAAGCCTTATCATTTAAATAAAAAGGCTACTTACTATTACCATACTTTGCAAAGTATAAATGTTTAATGGCTATGTTGTTGTAAAATGTTATGTATAGTTTAAGTAATTAATTAGCGCGGAGCTGCTAGCATTTTTGACAGTTTAGTCCCCAAGGGAATCTATCTAAATTAAATTTCTATAATTATAACCGTGACGTCACAAAATAATTCAATTTTATACTTAGTTTATTTGTTTTTCTTTGTTTAATTTTCTAAATTTAGATAGTAAGTTACTAAGATTGGAAAACACAAATAGTAATACAAATATATATATATATAAATATATGTCCATAAGAACACCTGTGGAAACTAGCAGTGATTGTATGTAATTGTTTTTTTTTTTTATATATAAATTCACATGTTTTTCTTTATTAATGAGCATAAAAAGGGGAAATTTTGTCTTATTGTAATTTAAATTAAAATATATTTTTTGTAATGGGAAGGGAATATAATTAATTAAATATCGTTTGTATAAGGGCATGTTATTAACACTTTGAACCCTGAGCCCGAGTACAGGTCGGGCCAAGTTCGCGGCGTCAGCTACCGAAGCCCGAGTATACCTCGGGTCACTCTATTTGATTCTACAACTCAGCTTAGTCGGCATATTTTTGGGTTTTAGGCATTCTCATCATGTTTATTAGTTGTTTTAGTTCGTATGTCTTTGACCTTTTTAATTTTTCTACCACTGGCCAACAAAAATATTATATATATATCAGATGGTGTCTGATCTGCTGTGTGCATTCTGCAATCGACGTTTGTCAGCTTAGCGATGTAACTCGATGACCATGTGTATTTAAATTAGTTCTGATTGTGTTGTAAGTTTTTTTTTATTTATTAGTGGTTTTTTATTGATGCAATGTTTATAGTTTGTAAGTATTTTTTTAGTGTTTGTAAAGTGTAAATAAAGTGTTTGTAGTAAACTAAAGGACTATGTAGCTATTTTTTTTTTAACAATTTTTCATCATTTTTCATAATTTGTTACCATTTTGTATTTTTAATAAACCTTTGAAGTATTTAAATTTACTTAAAGCTTATTCTTTTGCCTTTAAAATGATATATAATATGTTATACTTTTAAATAAGGTAAGTAACAGATATTTTTTAAAAAATACTACCAAAACACCCAGGTAGCTACGCACGACAATGTGTTAAGGGTCCAGGGTTCAAAGTGTCAATCAAACTTCTATAAAAGGGCACATAACTAATTAAATTGGATTTTGATGAAAAACTTGTTTTGAAAACAAAATGTTATACTAATAAATAAATTACCAATTGTGTTATTTAAACGTTGTTTATATGAATATTCTTTTATGTGAATGGTTAACCTAGGCATTTGATGAAAAGTTTTAGGTTCGTCAAAGGTGAGCAATTGAATTTAAGTTTTCGTTATCTAATACTAGTACTGCCTTACCTGGCCCGGTACACTTCCAAATCTTAAATTGTTATAGACGGTACACCGATTTATGGATTTTACTGGTAAACTATTAAGTTATAATTTATGCAGAATTTTGTAAGGCTATCCTTGTAAACTTTAGGAGATAAAAAAAAATAATAGTAAAAATGTCTTGCAATTTTTTAGTACTTGCAAATAAGTACAGAATGTTAATAATTGAAACGTTAAGAAACATGATTTGAGAAACATGACTTAGGTAGTGGTATGCCTTAATACGTCATTATTGTGGGTCATAGAGACAGTAATATTGAGTCTTATGTGGTGAATTAAGGGTACGGGCATCCCTAAAAAAATGGCCAAGTAGCCGGTGTACATTCAAGAGTGTGCACTGGTGATTTCAGGTTGTAGGGTCCTTTTATGCATAGTAATGTAAATACATAAAGATCATTTAGTTATAAAAAATTGATAATTCACGCAAGTTGTAAGTTATAGGTTGTACCATATCCATGAAAACCTTATTATTGAGAGGTTGGTCAATAGCTGTAGGTGGTATTAGGGGTACAGAGTGTCCTTTTGTTGTACTTGTCAGCTAAATTGACCAACCTTGTTTAACTAACGATTGCACGGTGATATTTCTCTACCAGAGAGCGCTACCGTCGAAACCTTGTAAATGTAATGTTATGAAGCAAGCACACAAATCAGTTCTATTTAGTCATTGTCGATTCCAGTGCAAGTGTAGCTGGTCTTTTCAAGTTTTAATTTTTCCTTAATAACGTTATAACATGAGTAGTAATCAGTTTATATTTTTTTCATTCACTCAATTTCCAGAATGCAAAAAGTATTTCGAGAGTGTACTGTTGGCGTTAAGATTCTTAGGCATTAGGAAATTTACACCAACTACGCGATCGATGTCCAAGACAAAGGGAGCATAATACACCTGGTGGGAATTATCTGGACGAAAGTTTCTACCATCAACAAGTTACAGACCCCTCAATTCGGAACAGTTTGGACTTAGTGTATATATTGACCGATGAGAACTTCTTTGACGTACACGGTCACATGTTGGTCAACAACCCCCAGTTATGTGAATTCTTACGGAATTGGAGGTAAACTGTCTGTTCGGACCAAATGCAAGTGAAGAAGGTCGATTGAGGTATAAAAAATTAAAGACCCGTTCTATCGAATGTTACGGTTACGACATGATGGATGGTGTTTTTGAACATCTTACTGGGTCCGAATGGAGGGATATAAATTTAAGTAAAATGAAAGACTGAATAGACTGGGAGTTCTTTAAACGGTGGGAAGAGCTTATTGCATAGCGGGATAATTCGGAATTCCTTGAGTTTAAATTGGAAATAGCTAGATCCGCCAGTTGTTCAATCGAAATGGAACAGTTTAAAAGAAAAAGAGAAGACAAACAATTTTTTTAAATGTTCACCAATCCTTCATCATCTACGTAAGTTTTATTTTTATTTTAACACCTATTCTCCCATTCTTTCTTTCTTCTAATCATTTGAACACATTTGGCATTAAAAAAAAATTTCCTACTTTAACTAGTCACCTTGATCTTCTATGTAGGTTTTATTTTTAACAGTTAATACCTCTCCCCTTTCTCTCTCGTCATTCGATCACACTTGGTATTTTTATTTTAATTTTTTGAATTTTCCTTTTCGTTGTTTGTCAACTTGACCGGGTGAGAAGGCTTTAAACTTAGACGGACAGTGATTGAATAATCAATTTACAAACATATCTAAACATAATGTTTTATTTCTGATAAAAACAAGTTTTTACTATCAACTGGAACTCATACTGCACAGATAAAAGTTTGTATACCCACAGAGCCCATTACAATGCTAAGAGATTTATATCAAATTAACAGACAGCATTATAAGCAGTGCAACATTTGCCAACAACTGACTAGTGTTGTCAAATCGTACGGTAAATATAAAGGTAGAAAGAGTCTTATTCAGACTGAGGAATAGAAATAATAAATAAAATGTTTCCAAGTTTCAATTTAATTAAAAAGCTTATGGACAATTTATGAGCGTAAATTTCATTTATTAATTTACGAATTAAACCAAGGAAAACTGACACTTGTCACAAATGTGACGTTTTCAAAATAAAGATTCAGACATGTATAAACAAAAAGAATTGAAAAATACTAGAATTACAAAAATAACATCATGAGGCAGCAGACTTAGCTTACAAAGAAAAAAGCTAATGATAAAAAAATTGCTGGTGGACAGTAGCATCAAATGTTTTACATTTTATCTTTAGCAGTGTTACCAACACCTGATTTAGAAGAAACTTTTTGAAGAATAAATACATAATTAATAACTATATCATTAACTAAAAATAACTTCGAGAAATTATAGGATCTTTTTATGTACATTTATAAGTTATAATCTTGGTTTCCCTTTTACTGTCAGATGGTTTCTAAGGTTTAAATTATTTATATCAGAGAAAATACCTCTTAGATGTCGAGGATCTCGCAAAGAAAAGAAAAAACAAGCATTAAGAAAAATTGGTGTATGTATTGCTATCAAGTAGAGTTAAAAATATGCAGACATATGGCTGCAAAATACAAGAATGTTATCGAAGTATAGCAGTATATTGAGGCAGTAAATTCTATAATTGAAAAAGAGATAATGCAAACAATTATAAATAAGTGTAACAGTGAATACAATCAATAAAGAAATAAAAGGGAAAGTTATACCCGTTAAGAAATCAACAAGTGAAATAACTTAAACATCTCATTTAGTATGCACCTCTTACAGAGGCTTATTTTCTAAAATCAACAACTCTTCCCACAAAACAACATAAGAAAAATTCTTCTGATTCTGGAATTTTGCAGACGATTTTTAAATGTTGTCAGGGTTGTTGGTAAATACCAGCAACCAATAAGAACTTTTTAAGAAAATTATTAATAATAAGATACTTTAATAAAATAATAATTATAGAGAAATAAATCTACAAAAAAAGAACAAATTAAATTAGAAGGCAATAGTATCGTAGAGTGTATGTTCAAAGCAGATGCCAAGTATAAGACTACAACATGAAGAAAGCATATGACAGCATTTACAAGCACGTAGCTAAACATTTAAAAGTAGTAAATAATAATAAATAATGCCAAACTTGCCAAAATTGATAACTAATAATAAGGAACAACTGTCTTTCAAATCAAATTATCTGTACGATTCGGCCATTGAATACGCACAGAGTTTGAGGTCTGATAAGAATGGAAACGCTCCCTAGCCTTAGTATAAACGTTCTCTATCATCCATCATCAGTGTCAAGCGTGATAGGCGAATGTGCACATTAATAAGATATCCTCCCAAATATATGTTGATAGTTATGTGTATGTATGTGCGTATTAAATGTTACATGTTATGTTCCAGTTTGTAATATAAATATTTAACGACCTCCAATGGAGCGAGTTAACTGAGGATAAGACCACGGACCCGAAATGGGTTTTAGAATAGAAGCGAACAAAGTCACAAGACGGATATAATATGTAATTACATTAATTTATAATTATATATAATTCAATAATAAGGGACCAATATTCAAACGGACCAACCAGGAGGAGTCAAGAACATGTGACAAAAAAGAAGGTGGGAGAGCAACTCGTGAAAAACGAGGTCTATTCCAAATTTTCAATAAAGAAGTACACTACAACGGGCAAAACCCTGTTGTAATTCGGAATTTTGAGTTTTGTAAAAAGAAGTTTGCAAAAATCGAATTTTCGAGTCTGCATCGGGTAGCAACCGTTTGTAAGTCATGAATCGACAAGTCCAGACAGGAGTGGCGTATGCAAACAAAACGCGACTCTTGACCTCGACAAGAATGAGCAAGAAAGTTAACTTAGCCTGAAAAAACTGATTTTTGTGGAAATAACCGAAATCTAGGAATTTACGAATTTGGGAATATTATTTGGTTAATGCATTACGCTATAAAAGTGTGTATTCGTCATCTTATTCCTGAATCGTAGATAGAAAATTTGATTAAGTTATAAGCGTTAAAAGTTAAGGAAAAATTTCAAATTAACTCAAAATTAAAAAATAATGGTATTTTTGAAAATGTTAAGTAATTTCAAGAAAGAAATGTTATATGACAAAACTCATAATCTTTATAATTAAAGATTTTAGAGAAAAGTGCAAAGTTTGCATAAAGTTAAAATATTTAAAAAAGAGTTTTAAAGTAAATTAAATATAAACAAGTTATTAAGAAAAGAAAGTTTTATAAGAAAAAATAAAGAAAGCAGTAAATTTAATTAAATTGAAAGGGTGACAAATTTCACACTGAAAGATAAAGAGTTTAAAGTAAAATTAAGTTTTAAGGTTAATAAAGAGATTAAATAGAGTCATAGGTATTATATTGTATTGTAAACAACCAGTATTTGAAATAAATTTCGGGAGTAAAATTAAAACAAAAATTGAGAAAAATCGAAAATTTCTAAGTCCCAAAAAAACCACTTCAAAAAGGAAAAACTAAGTGAAACTGCGGCCATGGACAAAATTCACAGGTCAAATGAAGGTGTCAAAAGGAAAATTGAAAAAAGTAAAAAATGAAAAACTTTTCAAAAAACGTTAAGCGAAAAATTAAGATTAACATAAAAAGAGAATGAAAAATCGCACAACAACGATTCGACTTCGAGGAGAAAAAAGACATCATGCTAATTAAGAATCTTGAAAGAAATTCAAAATCGGAGCAAAACTGCAAAAGTTATTAGGAAATTAAGAAAGACAATAGACTACGGGAACAGTAGGCCAACAGCAGAAGAGTAGAAGGGAGAAGCCTAGGAACCTTCTGGGGGAAAGTCAAAAAGTTAAAAACTGAGATTGCGAAGAAAGTTATGGAAGAAAAAGGATGAAAATAACATGACAATACATGAAATAATTTGTAATA
Organism: Philaenus spumarius; assembly: GCA_018207615.1. Lineage (NCBI taxonomy): Eukaryota > Metazoa > Arthropoda > Insecta > Hemiptera > Aphrophoridae > Philaenus > Philaenus spumarius. Next base: position 47,986 of record JAGFPH010002943.1, on the reverse strand, counting down.
CAAGCCAGTACCAAAAAACTTTGAAAAAGGTTAAGTTTCAAGAAAGTTAAAAATCACTAAAATCAACTGTGAAAGGGGTGAGAAAACCCTATATAAGCCGATGACGTGTCGAACGCGTTCTTCTCTAAAAAACTCTTCTCTCTAAAAAATTTCTCCAAAAAAATTATTCTCTGAAAAAGTTTTCTCTAAAGAGTGCGTCTTAATAATTCTTCGTCTTCATGAAACTTCTAAATAAGATTCTCACGTATCTGGACTTCAAGACTCCTACGCAGTAATCGAGGTACAGGACGATACATGAATCTGGACTCCTGATGGAATAGCGAGACGAACGACCCGAGGGAAACCTGACTACAACTAGGAACCGAACCTACTAACCGCATACCACTTCAGGACGACTACACGCAAACCTAAGGTCTGTGGAAAGCGTATGTTACGTTATATCTTGTCCCCAAAATTTGCCTGAAGTTAAATTTAAAAAAGATTTATTTCATATACTGGGTTAGGTATGATAAGTTTAATTAATCTCTTGAGAATTATTTTAAAATTTAAATTCATAGAAAAAAGTAGAGTCATTAAAAGTAAAGTTAAATTTAAATATAAAAAATAAATCAAATCATATATTAAATAAGTAAAAAGATAAAGTAAATGTAAATTAGAACGTTTTGTCTATTTGTGTATTAATTGTGTTAAATTAAGTGTAAACGTTATTGTTTGAAAGAAAAGTTCTTAAAGAAAAATATTAACATATTAATTGAAAGTTTATTTTAATTTTGCTTTTTGATAAATAAAATTTATCATTTATTTACAGAACAAAAATTCCTTGAGTTTTAAATTACCTGTGTTGATGATTATCCATTATATGTCCTGTGTTTTATACAATTAATAGTAAATATACGAAAAGGTTATTAAAAGCACAAATACGTTACTAAGGCGGTTTCAGTGTTCTCACGTCTCTGAGATTTACCAAAAAGGTAAACAAGAGTTGAAATTATCTGAGCTAGTGATGTTAAATTCTGGAAGTTGTAAAATTAATTGTTGATTAGAATAAACAAAATTTATTCAAAACTAAGTTGCTTCACCTGGGTGAAAAAAGAAATTAGCCTTTTGCCTTCCAGTAGGTGAACGTAATTTATTTTATAACAGAAACTTGTGTTGCAAAGTGGGGCCAAATTAGAGTAAAATTGTCGCCCGCAAAGTGTGGCTGAACGTCGATAAAATAAATAATAATAAGATTGGTGCTCGCACCATAGGTTCTTCCATTGTAAAATTGGCGCAGCCAACGTGGGGCAGAATGCCTTAGAAGATTGGCCTGCAACGTAGGTTCCGTTGTAACACATATCATAATCTATATGTGTTAACTAATTAAACAAGTATTCAAGAAACCATTCCTGGGCAATATTTAAAAGATAAAGTGTCGGGAAGTGTATCCATGTGCAATAAAAGTGTGGGCGGACAAATTTTGATAAACAATCCAAATAAATTTAATTAAATGAGAGTGATGAGAAGGAAAAGAAAGATGTTTAAACAGATTGCAACTGCCAAAACCTTGACATCATTATTTTGGGTTCATTTAAGAAAAAAAAGGACGATTGTAACCATAATGGTGCTCTTTGCTTCTTTCACAAAAACGACTGTCGTCATTACTGTGCATTATTCTTGTGTGCCTGCTTAGACTCTGGATCACTTACTGAAACCTCCAAGGATTGTTGCAAACCTAAAAATTGGATTAAAAAAAAACACGTAGTCATTGCTGATTTTTAAGAGATAATTGCAAGAAAAACGAGACATGCCAACTACATCAATGGGTATTGTGTCTGACATATTAAATAATACTTATTATATTGTGTCCGATAAACTGTTCAACATATTTAAAAAACTGAACTAAAAAAAACCTATTTGCATTCACTAACATAAGAATGCCAACGACATCAATGTGTATTGTGTCTGATATATTCAATAATACTTATTATATTGTGTCCGATAAACTGTTAAACAACTTTAAATAAACTGAACTGAAAAAACCCTATTTGCATTCACTTACATAAGAAAACAAAAAGGTCTATGACAGAAAGCAGTATTCCATTTCATTAAGACATCAGAATTACAAACAGACAACCTGCAATTAACATGACACAAAACATTATTCCGTCTCATTAAGAAAAAAAATGTTTAATGAACAGGCAAGTGGCAACCAACCAAAACTCAAGGAAAACAATAATATCAAATGTTGAGGTGGCAACTTAATACTCAAGGCAGGACATTAACTCGCAAGGTGTCACACTAGGTCACTCGGAGGAAATAAAATGCATAGTTAGAGGTATTCCTGTAACCAATCTAGGTCAGGAAAGGGAACACGTGTCGTCAATGTGTGACGGACAAAGACTTGATGTAATCCACATATTACATACAATACAAACACAGAATGATTTGAATGTGTGAAATAATTTGTACAAACACTATTTAAACCAAAATGGAGTACCTAGAGCTAGAAAAATGGAAATTGACATAACATGGGAAGTTTATAACACATTATTTTTAAATAAAACTGAAAATTCAAGAGTATGCACAATTTATATTAATTTTAAAACATTAAATAACCAAAATATTGAAACAATAATAGATTCAGGCGCAAATGTATCCATATGTAATTATGATTTAGTAACACAGATGCCATTAAAATGTCAAACCAATACAATAATATAATCGGCCACAAATAATAACCTAAAACTCTATGGGCAAATAACACTGCCATTCACAATTATATGTAGCTTCACTTTTAACAGCAAAAATGACACTAGGAAATAACTTTCTACAAATCAAGCAAAACTAGACTATAGTACAAACAGATAACTCTAAAATCAAACACCCAAGAATGTATAAATAATATGAATGATATACTTTACATTAGCTTATGAAATACAAGTCCGATAAGGTTTCTTATCTTTGAAGTTGCTCTAAATGTCACCAAGTGCACATGTATATTGGGGATGCCCATTGACCAATCAAATCAAGGCTTAAGCCTAGGGTGACCATCCTCGGGTATGGCCCCTGATCTAACAAAACTGTTAGGAGAGCGTGCCTCGGAGCATTTTGCCTGCAATTATCCACCAGTGCGCGACACGACGGTCGCCGTATTATTTGGTGAGTTGTTTTATTTCTTTTTGATATGCTAGGGTGTGTGCCAATAACTAACATAATAACTTTATAATTTAACTAATATTTTAATATTATAATTTATTTATTAATAGTTGATTTAACCTTGAGATTTTCAAACTTTGGGGGAAAACACCAGTTTGAAAACAATCATTTATACAATGTGTTACCGTAGAGGTTGAGCAATATACACTATTATCTCCTTAATGAAATTGTTAGTCATGCCATAATAATCTTTACTGCAACTATTTTTAAACTTGTTAACAATACTAATTAACACAGTTTCTGTAACCACAGCCCAGCCAAGTCTGGCATCAAATGTACCACATTTTAAAAATAAGATTTTAAAAATAAACTTCGTAAATGGCTTATTATGAATAAACTGTATGATATTAGGGAATTCAGTGGTATAAAAATCCCTTAAATAACTAAATTGGAGGCTGAATGGTCAAATAGTGGAACTTTTAGTGTATTTTTGTTATAATATATAATGCAATTGTATTCAGATTGAAACCAGAAACATGTGTTCCTATCAATTGTATGTTATATCAAATTGTGTAGCTCGTTTATACAAATTATAATTAATATTATTTAATTGTAGTAGAACTTTGACAATGCATATTGCATTATTTAATGTTTAATGGCTGTATGTAAAAATAAAAATAAATAAATAAAAAAATATGTTTTGTAATTTAATTAACTTTGTTTATGTGTAACGTAAAGCCTATAGTGGCTAAGAATATCTTTTGAGTAAGGTATGAGCGCTTCCAAGGCTGTGTGCCTTTTTATAATTTGATATTTGCATAATTAATTCAATATATAACTATTATGATCAAATCAAGTCTACAAGTTATTTATATAACCTCTACTAAACTCAAGCATGTCTATAATAAACTTAAGGTAGATTGTCGCCATAACACCACTAGTGAACCGCCTCTAACCCTCGGGCACCACATAACTGGTAGCACTGGTGGACACCACATAATTTCAGCGGACACCAATTCGTAAAGAGAACAAAAGACGTGATAATGTTGTGTTACTTCTGGCCAAGAATTACTACAGATATAGATAGAACAGCACGTCCTTGAATGCATATCTTGTAATAAAAGGAAAATGACAGGAGGCAGGCAACCAGCTCCTCTAGGAACTTTTGCTCCCGCCACAGAACCGTTTGAAATTTTTAGTTTAAATATCGTAGGTCCACTTCCCGTAACGAAAACTTCAAATAAGTACCTACTTACCTTCATAGACTACCTGAGCAGGAATGTTGAAGTGTTTATCATACCTGATCAAAGCGCAGAAACTGTAGCTGAACATTTTGTGACAGGTATTGTTGCCCGTCATGGGACTCCCAAAAAGTTACTTACCGACCTAGGTAAAAACTTTATTTCTACACTTTATAAAGATACAATTAAATTACTTCAAGTGAAGAAGAAGTAGCCCTTACAGTCAACAGACAAATGGTCTCTTAGAGAGATTTCATTGTACTTTTGCAGATATGATATCACATTTCGTTAATAAACAATCCACATTCCACGCTAACGTACATACCATTTACGCTTATGTCATACCGGAGCGTTAAAATCCAAGTACCGGTTATAGTCCATTTTACCTTTTTGACCGAAGAGAGATAAGACTACCGGCCGTAGAAAATCTGGAGCCTAATATGAAAGATTACCCAGTGAAGGAACCCATACAAGAGTTGCAAAATAAACTAAAAGAAGCTTATAAAGTTGCAATTTAAGTAACGAGTAAAGCCAGAAATAGAGTATTACGATTACCAAACACACTGCATTTAAGGTACGGGAATAAGCGTATCTGTTTAACCCAGCTATAAAGCAAAAGGACGGTTCTAAGTTTAGTAAACCATGGACTGGGCCTCATAGAATTATTGTAAATAAATCTAATGATTTAATGTATACAATAGAGCTAGCAAATAAAACTACCGTAAATGTACATATCAATAGGTTAAAACTTTATAGCAACTTTAAAACAGATAGACGCCGGCAACCGAGAGATATGAGGCGTGGGTCGCAAAGTGATAAGGAGGACCGTAATCTTGACCTAAACGTAGAAAGTGCAGAAGACAACAAAAACCTATTGGAAACGGCCCTGCATTGCACTTATTGTTAATGATGATGTCGAGTTCAGGCGTCTTACCAAAATACCATCGATGATTTTCTCTTCTCTGGTGATATTAAGTTGTGGAATCTTTATAAATCCTCATTAGGTTTAGACGTGAATAACGTAACTACCTCATTAGAAATAAGCAAATAAAACTTCCAGAAAGTTAGTTTCAGATAAAGGAAAAGACAGCGTGAATTGTTGTAACGCAGTTCGCTAATACAGATGTACATGTGTTCTAGGTTACCTTTTCATAATGGCATCTTCTGAACTTGCTTTGGAGGATTGCATAGAACACAACTGTTAGATGAATCAAGGCATAGTATATTTTAAGGAAAGAGATTTAATTGTTACTGGTGATAAATGGAAAGTAATAGTATCGATAGATATGCAAGATTGCGACTCTCTAATTACATACCTTTGAAAGCTGTTTTAGCTTATGTGAAGGTGCACAGGAACACACTAATAAAATAGTTCCAATTAATAGCAGACTACCGGGGAAAATCATTGTCCCCTTGGGAAGAGTTGCAATGGTTAGAAATCGCAACCGACAAAATAAAATCGGAAGTAGCTTAATTCAAACTTTTATTCAAAAATGACCAAAAGTTAGAGTATGGGACTTCAGAGTAAATACAAAAATAAACCGTATATGCAGAGGTTTAGTTAATATTGGTGGTATATTACTAAAATACTTATTTGGCTCAGCAACCGAGGATGATCTTTCGAGTCTAAATGAAAAAGCTGACATTTAAGAAATGTGACAGCAAAATTGAATAACGTAAATGAAGATCAAATCACGTCCATGAAGAAAACACAACCAAGTCGTGGGAAATACGAATTCAATAAAAAACCTTGGAATGTTTTTAAATTCAACCTTATAAGAAAATGTACGGGAAAATAAAGCTTTAAAGTCAAATTTAACTGAAATCAAATAAAAATGTGAGTACTATGTAAAAGTTAATTTATAAGTTAGACAAATCGAACAAACATTTGGGTTCATTCAAAGCGAGTTAATATCTCTACAAGAAACGATAGACGTTACAGCCACAGGTAAATTAAGCTGAAATTTAGTTAGTCCTACTAGTTTGTCACAACATGTGTCATTGGAGTTACCTAGTAATTTAAAATTGTTAACCAGATGTAGATAAGATTGTTTATAGAATTACTTTTAAAGTCTTCAGATAGACATTTTGAATTGTACAGTGTTCATAACTTGCCATATCTTGATAAAAATTTTAATAAGTGTATAAAAATTTAACAAGCACACACCCACTTAGCTATCTCAGAGAATAGACAAGTGTACATAAAACTAAATAACTATGAATTAGCCAAATGTAACACAGGAGGATCATACACTGTTTGTCCAGCTGACTCACCTATCTATTCAAGACACCTTCCAACATGTGCTGCTTCAACATTCTTCGAAGACGTTCCAGGAGTGGAGAAGTCCTCCAAGAAACTTTTGCTGCCAGACGACTTCAATCCAATCTTTATCAGGTCACTGTGCAAGACAGTATGGGTCTACAGCCTTTCTAAACCATTACAGACTACTTGGAGGTGCCAAGTAAGGAATTCCAAGTATACCACGAAATCTGTCCTTCTAAAAGGAAAGGCATGATGCGATACTCGCAAGCCCGCCACATCTTCTCGGACTCCATACACCTTCTACCAATTAGCGAAGGTTTTTCAAAAAGTAACATAAAAAGAAATTCCAAGGTCGTTATTTCAGTTGAATTCAATTTCAGTTCATATTAAATATCGGTAATTTATTCAAACCTTGAGCGAAATATTTCCTCAAAGCTATCCAACATTTTGGAAACCATTCCAACCAACCAAGATGGAACCGTTACATTAAACCATATCTTTAAAAAATTGGAACAGGCGGAATTAGTAAATGACCCTGAAACTTCATTAAACCAGTATCTGTATACATTTATCGTAATTCTGATCACTATAGTAGCATTAGTGATTCTGTTCTTTGTATTCAAGAACTATGTTTCTTATTGGGCTGTATCAAGCTTGCATACCTTGTCGCACTGATAGACCTTCTCCAGAAGCGAGAGTAAAGTTCCGTAAGCCTAGAAGAACCAGACACAACTGGACACCAGAACCAGTAATCCTGGACGAGATAAGACCTTCTCAACCTGAAGTACCTAAGAGGAATGCATGCACACTTGAACGACCACGGAACCCAGCCGCAAGAAGCACAACAGTAGCCACAGTCGCAGTAGCTAGAGTGTAACAAAAGAGTGAAACCAAAAATGTGGGAACCGGCATTCCTGTGAGTACACATTTTTATTTCATCATGTTTTATTTTATTATGTATTGTATTATATCCTACAGTTTTTCAGAATGGTTCAGAGTAAGAATTAAAACTTAAAAGTAGTAAAAGTTTCACTAATTGAGAATATCTTGTTGATAGAAGCATAATTTAAAACAAAAATTTTAAAAGATTAAATACTTTAAATTAAAGTACATGCCATGGTTAACCTAATGTAATGTAAATTTTGTAAATAAAAAGTAGCTTCTTATTGTTTTAGCGTTTAATCTAAAGAAGCAAAGTAACTTCTTTTAAGAATGATAAGCAATGTAAGTACTAGTCAATGCTAAAAGTTTGTGCTGCAATAATCATTGCAGAAGAGTTTGAATTAAACCGCTCTGAGCGCGGTGCATGTATTAAAAGTTATTTGTTATGTTCTAGTAAAATATTCTTTGTGTATTATCTGTATAACGATATTATTATTCAAGTATGTTTATCAAAGTGGTATTTTTGTCAATGTGTTATTGTATTCTAGTAATGAAGGATCTAGGGAAATGCTATCTCTCAAAGATAATAATATTGTATACAACGAGCACTATGCATCACGCATAGTAGCTTAGTATGGGTAAAAAAGCGAGGTTAGAGTGTAGGGGAGAGCGTAGCTGAGTGTTTTGACTCCTGATGCTAGCGGCGTTTCACATGATCATAGTACAGCGGCGAGCGTAGCGTGGCTAGCCCAGAGGTTTCAGTTTGCAGAATGTCGCCGGACAGTGATGATGATTTGTTGTATGAGTGCAGTGCGCTTAAAATGATTGATTTAGATGGTATTAAAAATTGTGCAGTGAATCCAGTAAATAGGGAGCGTAAAGAGTTTGGACAGTACCACCACCTGTTTCCACAGTTGAAAAAATATCAGGATCGATTTTCCAGTACACTAGGATGTACTTTTGAATATATATTGAACCTGATTAAATTGAATCATATATAATTGTTCATATGGAGGTAGGAGTTTGTTCATAAACTCAAGGTAGATTGTCGCCATCACACCATTAGTGAACTGCCTCTAACCGCTCGAGCACCACAGTTCTAGAGCTTCTTTTGCCTTCTAGCCACGCACTGAATAACATGAAAAATGATGCTGAAAATATTGCCAGTGGTGGTAGAGTTTCGGACGATGATGTGGAAGGACCCTACTACTTGATATGGTTGAAGATGGAGGACGTGGGTCCGAAGAAGGGAACTTGGGAGAGACCGGGGAGTTCCAGCAGTCCATGGATCTCGAGCTGTGCGTGGTGCTCAAAGAGCGATCCAAGCTCGCAATGCTCAAGGCATAGGTAATAGGAAATATATTTACAACATTATAGTAAACTCCAAAACTAAATATTAACGGTATTGAAAAGGAGTACATTAATATATGTATATTATATAAACTACCTGTGATCGAGGTTCCACCCAGATAGAATATATAAAATGTTCAAAATAAATTAAAATTAGAGGAAAATTATTGTTCGTTGGGATGTTAAAAGTTTTTAAGTAATAACGTCTCATAAAGGATTTTATGTAGAGTTACGCTCCTTGCACATTACACGATTTCATCCGCGCGGTTTTTTTCCGCACGGACGAATTATTTTAGTCGACTGATGAAGGGTATGAGACCTTGCACATTGGACGATTTTAACTCGGGCACGATTTCTACCAGTGTTGCAGCAGTCTCTTGCCACTGGAGGGCCAACGGAAACAAATCGTTCCGTGCCCGTCGCTCAGCCCAGTGGCCTACGTGACCAAATGCACGCTTGCACACTGGACGGTTGAAGTAGTACGGAAGCTGCCTCGTAGTCTGCGCGCTGTTCTACGCTTGCCTACACTTCAAGCGTGTTTTAGTTTGTTGTTTTGTGTTGTGTACGTGTTCAGTTTGTTGTTTTGTGTTGTGTACGTGTTCGTGGACCTTAATTAATGGATGACGTAGACACAGAAGTGTTTATTTCGCTTGTTGAAGCGAAACCTGTCCTATGGGACAAAACAACTGACATATACAAAGATCGCATCGCTACAAGGAAAGCCTGGGAGGAAGTATGCGTAGCCCTGAAACCTGAATTTGAGACCAATAGTGAAACAGAAAAAAATGCATTCGGTAAGTAATAATACAGTCTATACTATTATATTTATATAATAAAGTAAACTGTACAGTTTACATTTTTTTTCGCTAAAACATTATACCATTGCAATGTCACGGCGATCAGATTTATACTTTATACTTTTTTACTTTTTTATACTGTATTCAACCATCAAAGATCAAAAGGACGTATTCAACCATCAAATAATAAAACTGGAGATAGCCCCTAGTACCTATATAAGGATATATTCATAAACTATGAAACTGGTTTAAATCTTTATTAGAACAATGTTGAAATATTTAATTAAGACTTAAAAATAAATATTAATAAAATAACCTGTGTCAAAATAAAGTAGGGGTTTACGTTTAGAGAGCAGCAAACAATTCTGTTTACTTAGTACTAGCCATGTTTAATGTTAAAAAATACACAAACATAACTTGTCACCCTCCTGTGTCTCAGTTAAGGTCCATTAAATCTTGTTCATTTGCCAGGGTACACTTCCAACATGTGACATGAAATATCTGCAAAGAACACTTCTGACATTATTTGCTGTCAAGCCTCCTCTTGTATTTATTTCTCCTGCCAAATCATCAAGGCCTGTGATTGTTGTTGTTTCCTCAACAATATACCCGTCTCTGTCACGAACGTAGTTGTGCAAGATGACGCAGTCGTTGACAATGAGCACTGCAAAGCGTGGCTGTACATTCATAGGTCGATGAAACACACGCCATTTATTGGTAAGGATCCCAAAGGCACATTCCACATATCGTCGTGCTCTGCATAAGCGATAGTTGAAAATCCTTTTCTCAACTGTTAAGTGTGTTCCTCCAAAGGGCCTTAATAAATTTTTGTGCAAACCAAAGGCTTCATCGCCCACGAAAAAGTATGGCATTGTAGGACTCTCTGTGCCTGGAAGAGGTTTTTCTTCAGGTAACTGTTGAGACCCATCTTCAATTGCTCTCCACATGTTGGACCTTTTAAATATTGTTGAGTCACATTCTTTCCCGTAACTCCCCACGTCAACTTATACAAATCTGTACTTTGCGTCTGCTACAGCCATTAGAACTATTGAAAAATAATCTTTATAATTAAAGAACATAGATCCTGAGTTAAAAGGACTGGTGAGCCGTATGTGCTTACCATCTACAGCGCCAAGACAGTGTGGGAAGTTAGCGATATTTTCAAAATCTGACGCAATTGATTCCCACATCTCACATGTTGGTGTTGGAATGCACTCTTCTCGCATCACTGACCATATAGCTGCACATGTTTCTTTAACGATTTTTCTTGAAGTTGAAATTCCAACCCTGTAGGTGTAGTGCAAATCAGTGAACGAGCAACCACTCGCCAAATATCTGAAAAAAATATATGAAACAGTAATAATTATAATATAAAACTCTTCTCTAATAGTTTATAATATATTTGTTTTGCCATGTCAACATAAAAGCATATGTTTATGCTTTTATGTTGACTCTTAATATAAAAACTCTTAATTTACACAAAATTAAGAGTTTTGTGTCTTTTCAGGAAAAGAAGTAATAAGAAGATGGACCAACCTACGAGATTATTATGCAAAATCAAAACGAGACGAGAAAGCAGGAAAGAAAAGTGGGTCGGAGGCGAAAAAGCGTAAAAAATACGTTTTTGCAGACCAACTGCAATTTTTAAACAAAATCTATCAGGTCAGTAATACTGTGGACAGCTTGGACAGTGAAATGGAAACCGAGGAAGTGCAGCACACTTCCAAAGATGATGAGGAGATGGTAGCTTCGACCCAGCCACGGAAAAGAAAATCAAAACAACCAGATGAGGTAGAGTTACAAATTCTCAAGGCCCTACAGCCAACAGCCCCTTGCAGCAAGATGGCATTTTTACACAGCTTGATGCCTCATTTGCAAAATCTTTCGGACGTAGATTTTTTACAATTTCAGATGCGCGTACTACAGGTAATTGATGACCTCAACCAAAGGCGGGGCTCAGCAGTACATCACACCAACACATCCTATTCTTCAATGCCGGCATATCAGCCTCACCACCTGACTCAGCCACCAATATTCCAAAACCATATTGTACAACCTCAACAAACTTCTTTCGCTCCTCAATGTTTTCCTGTCACTTCAATTAATATTCCCGGCAACATAAACCAACATCAAACTCTGCCTCAAGCAATGCACGGACTCCACACAAGCCAATCAACCACAACACTGCAACGCCCAAACACACAAACAACGACCTATCCACAACCTTCAAAGACTGCATCGGAATTACTCCAGGGGTTCTGTTACAGCGATTCGTCACAAAGTGAGAACCAAACTAGTCCTGTAGTATCACCTTCAGGGGATGACTCAGATATATTTTAAGAGATTTAATTTGGAGTGGTTCTAAAAACTGTACAAAGATAAGTTGGCCATGTATTTAAAAAATATTGTATTTCATTTGATCTATTTTTATGTCTCACAATTTGTTTTTACCATTGTTCTCATCAATGCGTCATAATTAATTATAATTTTTTACTGTAATATTCACTTTTTCAATTGTTTCTTAAGA
>JAGFPH010002943.1:17203-28083 GCA_018207615.1 Philaenus spumarius | reverse complement strand
AAGGTGCCAGCGGGGGGATGGAAACACAAGCTGCGGTTACGCTTTTTTCACCGCTCTGAATTGAAGAGACAGGTCCGCTATGTGAAAATGTTAGGGGATGGAGATTCCAAGGCCTATTTATGTGTAAGAGAAAGCAAGCCTTATGATGTAGATATTGAAAAATTAGAGTGTGTGGGTCACGTTGAGAAGCGGCTTGGAACTAGGCTCAGAAAACTAAAAGTAAAGCTAGGTGGGACAAAGCTCACGGATGGAAAATCTATAAAAGGCGCAGGACGACTGACCGAAACGGTAATAGATGAGCTACAATCCTATTATGGGAATGCCATAAGAGGTAACTCAGGCAATTTGGGAAACATGCACAAGGCAGTGTGGGCTACAAATTTCCACCGACTTGCCACAGATGAGAACCCAAGTCACGCGTTGTGTCCTCCTGCTCCAGATACCTGGTGCAGATATAGAAAAGATCCGGCTGGCTATACACACAAGAAGTCACTCCCAGAAGTCATCATGAATCAAATTAAACCTATTTACAGAGATCTAAGTAATAAAGAGCTCCTGATAAAATGTCTACATGGGCGTACAAAAAATTGTAACAAGTCGTTTAACAATATTATCTGGAGCCGTCTGCCCAAAGCCAACTTCATCGGTAAAAATATTCTAGACCTAGGACTTTGGGATGCTGTTATATCATTCAATGATGGAAATGTGGGTAGAATTAAGGTGCTGGAAGAACTAGGTGTTACGGACTTAGGCCAATATACAATTGCAGCCCTCAAGAATTTTGACGACACTCGTATAAACAACCTGACCGAGCAGAGGAAGACATGACCAAGGAGGCCAGAATAAAGAAAAGGAGACAGAACCTAGTACAAGAAAAGAAAAATGAAGATGACTACTGCCCAGGAGGGTTTTAACTTATGTACGTAATCAATTGTGCCTAGTTTGTTATTAAAAATTTAATTTATTTACTTTTCCTAGGTTTTCCGGAAAACAGCATTTTTTTACACAAATAACCCGATATCTCAGGAACTACTAATGCTACATGCTTGAAATTTTTACTCAATGTCAAACATGTAATTTTAAACATGTGGTAGTAACTTAATGTAAATCTAATTATAAATAAACGGAAAAAATATATTTTGTATATGAAAACATGTTTTTTTTCCTATTTAAAAGAAAAATCATAAATCAATTATTTTTTAAAATTATTTTACTACAGTGTACTCCTTAAATAACAATAAAAAAGGCCTGAAAATTTCATCTTTCTATTAAAAGTAGATCTTGAAAAAACGGGTCACCAATATTGACAATTTAACATGGGTGGGATACAAGTGTTCAAGTACCCTTAAATAGCCTTCCGCGAAATAAAAAGTATACAACATGAATGAAAAGTGTATGAACTAACAAAATATCTATATGTAGAGTTACTTCTTATACATGGCAAAGACAAAGTTTTGGGTCTTATATTTTATTGCAGTATTTGAAGTACTGTATGTGTTCAACCTTCCCTTGGCCTTTCATCCAATCAAGTTTTCTATACGCATAGATTGTTTTTGAATTTCAAATAGGCTATTTTTTTAAAATTTATAATATGATGTTCTGAATATTTCAATAATTATAATTCTGTGTTTATTTAATTTTAAAATTGATAAAAAATTTGGTTTAATGTACAGTTTATTCGGAAATTTACATTAGCCAGCAACAGAACCTTAGACTACAACATTTTACTATTTAATTATGTATAATTGTGTTACATTTGACTTTAGACTTGGACTAATTCATGAATTCAATATAGCCTATTAAAAAAATGGTACAACTCACTATATTAAAGCATAGTTATACAATAATTAGTTATTTCTGAGTAAAAAGTCCCATTGTTAACAATAATTACAATTTTATTTTATTTTTTAATTTATGACATACATGTCGTCTTTCTACGAAGCACAAAAACCATTTTGCTAGAACTGGAGTTAAATCTTCTTCCAAAACTAATATAAAAAATATTAACGAAGCACATATATCAGTAGTTTTTACATTGTCTATACTTTTCACCAATACAGGTTGTCTGTATTTCGATAGAGTTGCCAAATGGGATGACATTCGAAGTGCATACGATTTGGATAAATCTTCAGACGAGTTCCGTCTACTACATAAGTTGGAAGATTCGCACTTGGAGCCTATAGGAACTCAACAAATGAAAGTTGCCAAAGCAGCTCAGGTTTTACAGCTGCTGTTATGTATGTAGTTCGACTTGGTAAGTTAGTTATAATTATTTAGGTTTTGGTATGTTAAACATGTGTAAGAGAAAGTATATATTTAATTAATTTTATTATTTGCGACAGAATTTTCTATTATTATTAGTTTTATTTTGCAATAATTTTTTATTAATAATTACACAAAATAAAAATAAAATAAATTTGTTTACTTGTAATGTAGTTAGAATTTTCTAGTTAAGAAAGTAGTCAAACTATTTATTTTAGCAAGCCTATATCTATATATAAAATTCTAATAAATATGGCGATATATAATTCATACTGTCATTAAGTATGACATACAGGCAATAAAGAATGTCAACATTAAAATACAAACAAAAAAATATTGCACTTTCTAACTATCAAATTTTTATCAATGCATACAAAATGGTTATTTACAACACAGAAAGTCGCAAGAGCTTGAGCCTTATTCTCAAAAAGCACAATAATTTCACTAATTAGGAACTCAAATGCATATGCAGTTGATTTGTTCCTTCAGTATGCTTCCAATGAAGTTACTATACCAAATTTAAACTTATGTCTAGTAAAAGAGTTTTTCTTTATATGTTATTTTAAATTTTAGTAAATGAATAAATTAGATTAAATACTATTTTTTTATGCTCAAACTTTAATGCAGCATTATTTCAGTTTAACGTTATTCAATAGTTCCTCCTATTTATTCAAAGCCAAAGTGTCACATCATTCTACCTTTTACCCTTTTGCTGCTCTCTTAAATTAAGCTTGTATCAACATTTTACATTACATAATACCTTGCTTGAAAAAAAAATCTAATTGGCTGGTATGTTTGTTACAGGTTCTCTACCGTCATTGGCTATGCCAACTTCAACATTTTTTTAAATGTGTGATGAACTTTTTGATTCATTCAATGGCAACTCGTACAATTTTGAAGGAGGTAAAAAGTTAAGAACTTTTCTCCGAAATGGGAGTGCCCTCTCACAGTTTTGGACAAATACATTACAAATTGTGGATAGCTAGCAATTCCAATTTGAAAAGATAAAGGATGGAATATCTAAACAAATAATTGTGAGGCCACCTTCACAGAATGGCTGGCTCATTACTATGACAGCAGTCATGCTGTTGTAGACATACTTGTACTTGGACTATTTCTGTACTCGAAATCTGAACCAAGATCCTTTAAAGAATTTGTTTGGTTCAATTCGTAACAACTGTGGGTCCAATTACAATCCCACAGTTGGTCAATTTGTAGGTAGTCTTAAAACCTGCATTATCAATACACTGTTAATTTAAAGTTCTATATTTTTGACCTAGTATTTAAATGTCTATTGTATTGTATATATTTATATTTGTAAGCGCTCGTGATTGTATATATATTGTATATATTTTTTCTGATTAATTAATATTCAAAGAATAATTAGTGACATATAAATTAAAACCTACAACTGAATAATTTTAGTAACGTAATAAAAACTAACTCCTAATTATGTTTAATTTTTTTCAACATTTCGTTTCCATGTTTAGGGATGGTGAAACTTTTTATTATTTATTTATTTTAATTATATTATTTGTTGCTTCATTGCAATGCACAAAATAAGATCAAATTAAGTTTAAAATGAAAATATTAAGATTGAAACAATGCATTCACATTAAACCTCACATGTGTGTAGCAACAAAACTGTCATGACACTTTCACAGGTCACATGACCCATTTTGAGCAATTCCATTGGTATATAATGGAGATGGCCACTTTTGAAACAAACATTTGCTGTACTTGTCCGTTTTAGAAACTAACTCTATATTAAATCGTTAAAAATAACACATTTATGTCCATTTCTGAAACAAATAAATATCTCCAATGAAAAGAGCAAAAAAATCCTATTAGAAACAGCTGATACCTCAATTTTGACCTGGAACACAGTTGTCCGTCTTTGATCCCATGTTACTCATTTAACAAAATATCAATTAATTTAAAATACACTCAAACAAATGGGTTTAATCAACACATCGTAACATTATGTCAACTGTTTTAACAGTTTGTTGACAAATTATTGAAGCATGTAGTTACTGTTTTACTATAGTTAATTATTCAAGCTCAAATGTAGATTCATAAAAATTTCTACATTTTAATATTTGCATTTAGTTATAGATGCAATAATTTTGAATAATAATATATATGAACTTTAAGGGTTCATACTTAAGAGTAAACTGAAAATGATTGGTAATTGTAAACCTTTCAAGATAATTTTATGTGAATATTACTGATTATATATCTTATCTAGGTGATATAATGTTTTAATAAATTTATCTTATCTAAAAAATGTTATTATTTGTTTACTATCCTTGTAGTGTTTTCTTTACTGGCAACAAAAATAATGCATTCTCTTTTATTTTTATAAAGAAAAATTGTGATTAAAAATGTTTCTATGACTACAATCTATTTCTGGCACAAACCTAAATTTATAGTCCTGCAGCCTTCTGCAACACCAGTATACGCCACACCTGCGCAACAGAAAGCTCCTCTGTCCCACAAAGACTAGGTCTTCACACAGAACCAAAGCGGCCCTTATCAAGGCCAAAAAATTCTCAATAATTCAATTACTGTCGAACGTTGGCCATTCTGGCAATAATAGAGTCCTTTTCAGGGCCAACATTTAGTGATTCAATTAAAACGATCTTCAGGTACATTCTATTCAGCATAAGGTCTTTATCAGGGCTGAAACATTCATTAAACCTTTTATTTTTTACTCTTGTTGTCGCCAAAGTAATTCCAGCTGTGGCACAGTTAAATTCATTCAATCCCCGGTGCGACAACAAGTTGTTTGGCGCCCAATGCATAGGGCTTTAATCAATTTTGGAGGAAATTCACGGACAGCACGAACCGCTCACATCAATATTTCACACTTCTGGAAGTGGAAAAACACCCAGTGGCGCCCATAAATTCACAAAGAACTAGAGATAAAATTTTAAATCTCAATTCAATAATTTCAATTCTTTTTTCTATACCTTTTATTTTTTTCAGATTAACAATGCCTACAACATGGCAGCAAAGTCGGCAATACTTATGTCACAGGACGTCCTTGCAGGCTGCGATATGGATTACTGCAAGGCGTACCTAGCAAAACCTGGAAGGAGCATGCTGAACATCTGGAGCGAGTCCTAGAGCGACTGGCAATGCACAGATTAACTTGCACCATCGAGAGTGCCACATAGGCAAGGAAACGCTAGACTACCTCGGCCATGTGGTCACTAGCAAAGGAAATCGACCGCAGACAAACCACTTGAAGGCCATACAAGCGGCGAAACAACCCTGGACCTGGCGAGAAATTCGAAGCTTCTTAGGGCTATGGATGAGGGAATATGTACCGCATTTTTCAACCCTTGTTACACCCATGACCAACGAATCATTTATTCAGACTAAACTCACCCTATGAGGTCCTTCACCAATAGATCGACCGGATGACAGGCTACCCTACACAGTACAAACGGACGCCAGCGGAAATGTTATCAGAGCGGTGCTATATCAAGAAACACCCGACGGCGAAAGGAAGACCATTTCCTGGGCAAGTGCAAAATTAATTGCTGCAAAAAAACGCTACCACAGCAATGAGCAGCAGTGCCTCACAGTGGTATGGGCCATCAAAAGGTTCAGACCTTATCTAGAAGGGAGCTAATTCACGCCACGAACGGACAACCGCAGCCTAGTGTGGCTAAACAAAATGAGGGACACCAAGAGAAAACTCAATCGCTGCTCATTGCTACTACAAGAGTACAGCTTTAAAGTATAACACTGCCCAGGAACCGCAAACGAATTTCCGGACGCCCTCTCAAGTAATCCTGGAGAAGAAACCGCTCCTGAAGACGTCCACGACTACGCACGATTGCTACCACCATCAAGCGAACATCAAATCGTCACCGAGATCCGCTGGCCAACGTCACCATGCAACATACGCTCCACGACGAAGGTAGAGAAGGCCAACAAGACGACCCCGCCATAGCAAGTCTGGCAAGAAAGTGGGAACATCTACGGGACAAGCATAACCGCTCGCCGAAGGAACAACGCTTCTACTAGGACCACCGACAGGACAATACTGGTTCCTGGCAACATCATCCCAGCATCCTGTAGCCCTTTGCAACACCCGTATACACAACACCCTCGCATTCAAACACAACAGCAACAGAATCTCCTACGTCCCACAAAGACTAGGTCTTCACAATGAATCAAAGCGGCCCTTATCAGGGAAAAAATTCGCAATAATTCAATTACTGTCGAACGTTGGCCATTCTGGCAATAACACAGTCCTTTTCAGGGCCGACATTTAGTGATTCAATAAAAACCCCTCAAGCACATTCTATCCAGCTTACGGTCCTTATCAGGGCCGAAACATTCATCAAACTTTTTATTTTTTGATTCTTGTTGTCGCCAAAGTAATTCTAGCCACGGCACAGTTAAATTCATTTAATCCCCGGTGCGACAACAGCTGATAGGTAAATGTGCGCATTAATAAGATATCCTACCAAAATATGTTGATAGTTATATGTATGTATGTGCGTATTAAATGTTACATGTTGTGTTCGTGTTGAGTTTGTAATAAAAATATTTAACGACTCCAACGATGGAAATTAACAGAGAAAGGGACCATGGACCCGAAACGGGTCTTCTTCTTCTGTGGGCCGTCCAGAACCTTATGCACGTCAGCCTCTAGGGCTTATTGCGCTCCCACGTAAGGATGTTGATCCCTCAGTTACCCTTGTCAAGATCCATAAGCCCGTTGAACTTAAGAATCTTCTTAACAAGGTTGTCTTGAGGTATGGTTTGTCCCTTGTTCAGTCTGCCAAAGGTTTCATAACTGATCCGTTCCAGCATCTCACACTCATAGATTAGATGTTCTGCGGTTTCCTCATGCAGGCCACATTTCCTGCATTTAGGATTCCCAGTGAAAATTCCCATGTGTTTCCTAAGGTGGCCATGTCCTGTGATTAAAGCGACCGCCTCCTTTAGAGGCCATGTCCTGTGATTAAAGCGACCGCCTCCTTTAGCTTGCACCTACTGTAAGATGCTCAGCTTACAAAAAAATTATAATATATAAATTTGATTTGATGCAGTTGCACTGCAAGACCCTACTAATTTTATTCTATCTCGGGTTGTGAATTCAATGACCTGAATGAAAAATGGTGAAGAGGATCAGATTAGGCCAAACAAAGTAGACGATTTAGAAATGACCTTTGACATTTTATTAATCATATATAGCAAAGAAATATAAATTTAAATACAGACAAATATGATACAAATTATAAGATATAAAATTTAAAAGAAAACTGGTGATTTATAAGTAAAAAGATTTTGACTGCAATGTACATACTTACTAAAAGCAGACACAAACTTATTAATTTTTTTAAAAAGAAGAAAAAGAAAACCCCACTCGCACGCGCAATATTGTTGTAGTCTATTTCATTGTATGGTTTATAACTTCACTTTACTTCGAAACACTTGAAAAATTCTCCTATCGCAATACTACATTTATAAATATAGCTTTTCTATATTTCACTGTCTTATAAAATTCACATTTTAATACAAAATTACTTACTGAGTAGAACACACGTCTTACTAATTTGACGTCCTGATGAGAAGTGCTCCGGCGTTGTTCTCCCACCGCTACCTTAATTTGGCATCCTTTTCTCTCTACCAATCAGAAGCGTCTCCTGACACACAGATGTTCAATTTCGTCACATTCTTTTGGTTTCTGACCAAAGCATTCCTTCTGGATCTTGCTGTGAAAATGCACGTAGACCATTTTTCCAGGAATAAGCTTGCAGGTGTTCGCTTCTTATCTCATCTAGACGTTAAGACGCTTCTTTGTCTAACTGCGTCTCGAAACTCGTATACTTTTCACGTCTTAAAGTCAATGCATAAACTGTCCATTTTCTCAAACCCTACATTTAAATTTAATATAATTGATTTTAATAATTATCTGCCTTTTATATTTACTTTCCTTACGTTAAAATGCTTCTAATTATTAAGCTCTCTTTCTGAAAAACATTTGTAATGTAAATTAAATTAAATTAAATTCAAAAATAAAAATGCTCTCACGAATTAAAATTGACTTATGGTCCTATTCTATATTATTATTGTACTTTGGGAAGTTGGAAATGTCAGATGCAATTTGTCTTGTTGTGCCAAGAAGTGAAAGTTTGCTCATCCTCAATCCAGAGATGCTCTTCCACCTCTGTAGTAACCGGATCTAAAGCCTAGCCCACAACCAAATACTAGTTGACCTATGAATTTAAGCTAAACAGCCAATTTATATGCAAGGACCATGTCAAAAGATTTCAGTTATTTTCTAAGCTAATAGAATATGTCCAAATCTGATATACCTCGTTAATAAAAAGAAACCTTGACTTGAGGTAGAAAACTAGAAACTGCGAATATCCTGGCACGTGAAAGCCATCTTTGACGACATTAGGGCGTTCCCTACAGATTATAAAAACTGAAGACAACCCATCCTCAGTCTCACTTCTCGCTCATTCTCACTCGATTCTTTTTCGCACTACGAGCCTCGAGGCTAGAGTCCAGTACGCTTCCCTCCGAGATGTCGCTAACTTTCATCAAGTTACTGCTAGTAGCTTCTTCACTCCGTAAGTTAACTGAAAAGATTGTTAATCATGATGTTTGAATTAAATTCAATTCCATATTTTTCTTAAAGAACTGACGCGATTATTTAATTATTAACAAGGTTGAGAAATGAACTTAATATGTAACTTCAAGTTTATCAAAAGTCTGTCTTCAAATTTTATGGAGGATTAAAGTTATAAATGTGTCAATTATATCAAGAATTAAATTGAAAGCGATCTAATATAGATCAAGTTATGAATAAATGTATTCGTTTTAAATGTAATCATTAAAAATGTATTTGCTTGTTATCTGTGGATAAATCTATTAAATAAGTGTTTCACAAATTTTTCTCGTTATAAGTTTATGAAACCAGCTTTCCAAATTGTTGGCCTTTCTGGCTTAGTAGATAACTCCAGTACCAACAAAATTAAATATTTTGTTGCATGCCTTCCGCATTAAAACGGTTGGAAATGTTACAATGGTGGCAGCGGTGGGATTTATTAAGGGTAGAGAGGGACATGAAGGAATGTTGGTTAATTAAACTGTTTAATTAAACTGAAAAAAAAGTTTTGATATTTTAAAAATATTTCAATGTCAAGTTTAGAAAATTTTATTAAAGGTAATAGAGATATATTGGTTCCAGTTGTAGGTGTACAATTAAGAGACCTAGATGTAATTTGCGGCCATTGTATAAAGATAAGTGAAGGTTTTTTACTGGTTACATACAATAACAAGGCTGGGTCTAGATTATTAAGACAGTGGGTTTTCAGAAAATTTTTAATGTATAATGGTTCGGCTTGTGAGTTGCCCGAGGAACATTTAGGGTTGTTTGACTACGCCGACTACTCGTTTAAGATATCGGGACAGCGTATTCTAAAAGCCGTTGCAATTTTCAAAAGAATTGTTGATATTTATGAGGTAGTCGCGAGTGACTCATTTAGGGACACTTCTGGTATCTCTAAGGGACAAGTAGTTTTAGAATAGCCCCAAAACGACGCTAAAAGGGACCATGCTATGAGGGATTTCACGGACACTAAATATAAAAATTCAAACCCAGAAGGTAAAGCCGTACAGAGTCGACAGAAGGCGAAGGTAATTTTAAAACCATCAAAATTGGGAACTTCAGTGAAAAAATTAAAAGAAAGCAAGTAAATAGGGAAAGTTGTTATATGGATAAGGAAGCTTGTAGGCCGTTTGGGACACCTCCGGGATTCGTTAAAACAACAAATAATTTAGAACATAATTTGTATATGCGCGTAGGAGCGAGAAACGCTGTCGTAACTGCATTTTACGAATACACCAGCGATGTTACGGTAGGCCAACCAATACGCAACTAGTTTCTAAAGAAACCAGTTTAGAGCCGATATACGCGGTACCCAAACCAATTAATAAGACTTAAATGAGTCAAGTTATTCGATTACAGCCTTTGTGGGACAAGGACAACGGGGTTAGGGAATATCTATATAGACATAACAGCGCAGGAACATATAACCAAATTTACGAGTATAGAAGACTCCCGTCAGGAGCAACTTTAGAGTTGACGTACTACGTGTTGTCGCAAGAGGAAGCTAACGGGTCTAGGGCTAGAATAAGCAAAGTTATACATAGGGAAACAATTGATTCGCTGAGCGAGTGGTTGATCGGGGACATAAATTGTCTAACAGGCGATTTAAAATACGTTTCCGCTTGTAATAATAATGCCTATATTGTACTAGAATATATTAATATAGACAGCGTTGATTTGTATTAATTTATTAGGAAATGTGTCATTTCATATTTACCACTTTCTTAGTTGTATTACTGTTAGCCTCAACATATTTGTTATGGACGCTTTATTTTAAAGGATTGTTGGAATACTAGGAGAATTTTCTAAAGAATGCTACAGTTCATTTTTGCTCTCATTTTGTTAACCATTTTTGTAGTTGTTGCATATGTTTTGTGGGTCTCTTACCTAGTTAGTTAATATCTAACAGATTAAATGAGCGGGGCTAATGTTTATTATATACCCATAAGGAATGCAGACATTTTAATAGAGGGGA
>JAGFPH010002942.1:117724-130295 GCA_018207615.1 Philaenus spumarius | reverse complement strand
ACATACATACAGACATACATACAGACAGACATTTTGTAAAAACCACTTTTTTGGACTCAGGGGGTCCCAAAACGGATATTTCCACAAAAATCTCAACATCGATTTTTTTGCGATCACTATACTTTCTCTATACTATAGTATAGTGAGAAAGTAAAAGGGAAGCGCAAGTGATATAAATAGTTGCAGGCCTAATTTCCTTCTACCAGAGTTTAGTAAGGTTTTTGAAAAACATTGCCTAAAACAGCTGTTGAAATATCTGGAGAGACTTAATATCATTTCTTGTTCGCAATTTTCGGAGAGGTAAATCAACAATAGATGATACGAACATGATATTTATTTATGTTACGTCAAAAAAGTGTTAAAAAGAGGAAGCTCTTGAAAGATATTCAAATATTTTTAAAAGTGTTAAAACGTATTCTAAGCATCAATTTCTATACTCATTTGTACGCGCCACGAATCACAAGGGTACGATCATATAGTTTAATTAATTTAAATAAAACAATTAATTAATGGACACCAATTATTTTATACACATTGTACATTCTCGGGTAAGTTGGAAAAGGAAAACAATATTTTAACCTTAGACATTCATTGGTTATTATTCATAGGTTTGTAATGATTTATGTGTTTCAGTGAACGATATATTTATTATATTTATTGCTTAAGAGACAGTTGTCACCAGACCTTGATTCTGCATTCGCAATGTCACAAGGTGTGGCGTTATGGCAAGGGATACAAGAGTAACTATCACTAATACTAAGTAAAATTGTATTACTTGAACGCGGCAGTTCAGTATATCATGTGCCTTTTACTTTCAAACATATTCAGTAACTTACTGATGGCTAGTAAACTTCACTTCCCTCTTGTTAAAGCACCTATCCACCACCTTACCCAAAGGTGTTCCACTTCTTAAGGGTCTGCTGTAGTGGCGGCCATCTTGGATTTTTATCCCATAGAGCAATGTTAAATTTCAAACCATTTATTTCGTTTATTTGTACTTTCTCACTATTCTATAGTATAGAGAAAAGTATAGTGATCGCAAAAAAATCGATGTTGAGATTTTTGTGGAAATATCTGTTTTGGGACTTACTGAGTCCAAAAAAGTGGTTTTTACAAAATTTCTGTCTGTATTTATACAAAGCTAGATCGAAAACTGCTCGATCGATTTCGAACAAATTTGCACCAGACATGTCAAGTAGGCCTGTATAGATGTACGAAAAACGGGTTTGAAAAATAACCCACTTTTTGGCAAAACAAAAACAACCCAAAAAAACAGTTATTATTTTTTTATAAAAAAACGGCTCTAACTATTTTGATAAAATTTGGCTTATTTGTAGCCTTTAATGTACCCTACCATATATGCTAAAAACAGCATCTTTCTAAAAATTCTCGTTTAGCTAATATTAATAATGTTGTTTTTCAAAACATTTCAAAACCTTTTTTCGTGCATCTTTACAGCCCTAATTGACGTGTTTGGTGCAAATTTGTTCGAAATCGATCGAATAGTTTTATCTCTAACTAATAATAATAATAATATTTATTAGTTAGTCTCCTAGTTTAAAATCACCTCTCCTACTCCACCTACAATTACGAAGTCACAGTGACTCTGTTTAATTATTTAAATATGTTTGTGAGAAAGTATGTGCCAGTTCCTGGTACCGTTTATTAAACAACTGTTTCTCAGCTGGCATTTTGTTTGGACTGTTGATTGTTGCAACAATTAAGAACACAGATGATGCCATTTCAGTATGCATAGGCTACTTAATTCAAAATCAAAGTTTGCTATTTTTCTTATTGAATAATGCAAATATCAAAAGTGTAAAAAGATCACTAAATTCGAAATTTAATTTACTTTCAAGAAAAGTAACTTCAATAGTTTTGGATAATAGTTTATGACGAAAAATTCAACGTTAAGGGGGTGCTACTCTGTCCGACATATTGAATCTGATTCCCATAAGGGCAATGCTGCAGAATAAGTCATTTTTTTCCGTTAATTCGTGGAATAAATTTAAAAATTTGGTTTCATTTTGAAATACTGTCATATGCGGATGTTGATTGCCGAATACATTTTCAAAAACCGTGTTATTGTTTTCATAAACGTATGATATAAATAGTAAAAAAAAGTAAACTTTATTAATTTTTTTACTCAGTTGCAAAAAGAGATATTGCAAAAAACCTTAGCAATAAACACCCACATCTATTTTACTTTAAGAAAAAAATACAGCTTTCGTTTTTTGACAAAAACAACACAAAAATATGCTTAATAGTGAAGGTATGTTTTGGTTATTTAACATTGAAATTGGTACCCAACTTCGCCGTTTTGAATGTAGGGAGCCGAGCTTTAAGGGTCTGCTGTAGTGGCGGCCATCTTGGATTTTTATCCCATATGAGCAATGTTAAATTTCAAACCATTTATTTCGTTTATTTTTTATCATAAAATTGTTTGCAAGGTCTCATTTTAAGCACAGTCACAATACACATCCGTTTTGCGTTTCACATTTTTTTTTTCATTTGTCACGTAATTGACATTTTTGAAGTACCAAGTTTGAACTTTTTTCTTTACACAATAAAAAATGTATAATTAAAAGTGAAAAGCAAGCAGAAACAGCAATTAAACTCGATTACAAAAGATGGATTTCTAAAATGGTTTGAAATGAGTCAATGTCGAAGCGTTCAGCTGCAAGAAATTGCACTGTTTAGATAAGGATACAGTGAGAAGCGCTTGCGTTTCCGTTTGCTTTCTTGTTTACTTAAGGGTCTGCTCCAGTAAACGGTAACACCATAGAGGAAAGATTATAAGACAAAGCAATGTACAACATTCCACATATTTCTGCAATCTTCCAACATAGATCATGAATAATAAAATAGATCATGCATGCATACAGCGGCAGTGTGG
This sequence comes from Philaenus spumarius, assembly GCA_018207615.1. Taxonomy (NCBI): domain Eukaryota; kingdom Metazoa; phylum Arthropoda; class Insecta; order Hemiptera; family Aphrophoridae; genus Philaenus; species Philaenus spumarius. Next base: position 127,399 of record JAGFPH010002942.1, on the reverse strand, counting down.
CGAAAGAAAGGTTGTCGGGAAAATATTGCATGATCGCGCCGCGGGGTAGCGCTAGGGAGAAATCATTCAAGGCATTGGTGCTACACACCGCTTTCCCCATAGATCGCGCCACTATCGTCGAATTTCCAGTGGATTGAAATAATGCATTGGATCGGAGTTCTATTTAGGTTATCCAAATGCAATGCTTCCACTCTCAATACAAGACCTACTCTTTCGACATGGCAACATCGCACACAATTATAAACATTAAAACATACCACTGCATCTTACAGGTCGGTTTTATAAACAAAAATTTGCAGAAATATTCCGCACACGGTCTGTGTTTACGATATAACGAACTGCCCATCACTTGTTAAAGATACTTGAGTGCCGTCACTGGCATTATGCTTGCAACGTAACCCAACCCAGACGGCTTGACCACTTGCAGGAAAAGTATCACTTTCATCACCAAGAAAGGACAAAGGTCGGACAGCTGACTTTAGTTAGGGTGACAGAATAGTTTAACAATTTAATCCTCCACAACAATTAATTTGAACAGCTGTTATGCTTCAAGAATCTAATTAAACGTCTTGTGGAGAGTGTAGATGATGTTTTGTAAGTAATTCTCAGAAACCAACACATATAATTTTAACTGGTAAATAAACCTCGTGAAAACTATGTTTTATGTAGCCCATTGTATATTAATCTAAAGAGTATTATATCAAAATGATTTGGAAAATACCGAAATTTACAAATGATTTTACAGAAAAATAATTCGAAAACTGAACCGCTGACGTGAGTTTAGCAAATTTCCAAAATTAAGTTTATATGCCTATTTTTTAGGGTTTTAACCAACAATTTACGAAATAGGTCTTTTCGCGACGGTGCTGAATAGCTTCAAAATGGTTCGCATGCCATTCCGCATATTAGGAGTATTTTCAATACACAAAGCATTGCGTGCTTCGCACGCCAACCCCCGTATTGGGAGTATCTTCAATATACAATGCATTGCGTGCTTCGCACGCCAACCGCACGGTAGAATCCACCGCATGGCTTTGAACCGGGAACTTCTATGATATTTTACGTTTTGATCGATTTTAGGGGAACCAAGCGCGCTATATAAGGTCGCGTAAAAAAACAAAATGTGCAGAATAACATCCTACATTTATATTTGTAGGAAAAACTCAAAAACAAATTCATTCTCGTAGGAAAAATCTCAAAAAACAGTTACTTCCGGTCAAAAAACGTGCTTCCGATTGTTGGATTTGTTTGGCTAAAGAGCGAGTAGACAACCAGCATGTGTACCAAATTTGAACCAAATCGGACTTAAAATGCGGCCGCTAGAGTGCGAACACATATATATATATAGCCTATATATGATTTTTAATGACACCCCAAAACTATTCATGACCTTGGGTTTTACCAATATACGGAATGGCGTGCGAAGCACACAATGCTTTGTGTTTTGAAAATACACTAAATGTGCGGAATGGCGTGCGGAGCACGCAATGCGTTGTGTATTGAAGATACCCCCAATACGCTGGTTGGCGTGCGAAGCACGCAATGCTTTGTGTATTAAAGATACTCCCAATATGCGGAATGGCGTGCGAAACATTTTGCAGCTATTCAGCACCGTCGTGAATAGACCTATTTCCCGAATTGTTGGTTGAAACCCCAAAACATAGGCCTAATAAACTTAATTTTTGTAATTTGCTCAACTCACGTCAGCGGTTCAGCTGCGTGGTCGAATTATTTTTAGTTCGTATGTGTTGGGAAGAATAATGTCTTACATTTCGCAGTTTTACTCGATTTTCGCTGATAGACATTGAGTTGACAAAATCCTTTTTTAACGAGCACCTACACCAAAGGGATATCTGCCCAGCAAACCGACTGCGGTTAAGGAAATTTCTTGGTTATTCGGTTCCTTTGTGCACAGATACGGCTTGCACAGATTCAACTCGTGACCACCTTGTAAATCATGCGGCTATCTTACGGCGTTAACATCAACAACTTTCGTTGGATGTAAATTTAATTTAATACAGAATAAGACAGTAAATAATCTTGCGTCACTCACGTTAGTCGCTTTTAAACAATCCCAGGACTATTATGTTCAACAGGTTAAACTTGTCCTAAGTGTTAAAACTATCAGCATTGGTGATCCAAAAGTATATTCAGTCAAGAATCCAGTCAAAGAAATCTACTCACGTAATTAATAAACGGTACCAGGAACTTGCACATACTTTCTCACAAACATATTTAAATTATTAAACAGATTCATTGTGACTTCATAATTATAGGTGGGGTAAGAGAGGTGATTTATTAAAGTAGGAGATTACTAAAAAATATTATTATTATTATTATCTAGAGAGAAAACTATTCGATTGATTTCGAACAAATTTGCATCAAACACGATAATTAGGCCCGTATAGATGCACGAAAAAAGGTTTTGAAAAATTTAGAAAAACAATCCACTTTATGGCCAAAAAAATCCCCAAAATCAGTTATTATTATTATTATTATTAGCTAAAGAAGAGCTTTTAGAGAGATGCGGTTTTTTCCATATGGTAGGGTACGTTAAAGGCTACAAATAAGCAAAATTTTATGAAAATCGTTACAGCCGTTTTTTTTATAAAAAAATAATAACCGTTTTAGGGTTTTTTTTGCCAAAAAGGGGGTTGTTTTTCAAAATTTTTCAAAACAGTTTTTCGTGCATCTATAAAGGCCAACTTGAAATGTCTGGTGCAAATTTGTTTGAAATCGAAAGAACAGTTTTCGCTCTAGCTTTGTATGAATACAGACAGAAATTTTGTAAAAACCACTTTTGTGGACTCAGGGGGTCCCAAAACGGTTATTTCCACAAAAATCTCAACATCGATTTTTGTTGCCATGACTATACTTTCTCTATACTATAGTATAGTGACAAAGTAATAGTGTGGAATAATTCATAAGCACAGCCCCCCTAGCTCCCAGAAAAAGGAAAATATGTATATATTATTAATTATAGTCAGGTATTTATCTTTAAAGAGATTAGCACTGAAATATGTTTTAAATGTTATGTGCCGTTTGATTTTACATATATTTATTTTAATTCTTACAAGAGTTCAAGCATGAGCTGCTGGGTCACTACTTGGTGCGGCCTCTAGGAGTGTTATAGGTCTTTGTGTATTCACTGACGGTGTAAAGGTAACAGGCTCGATGCTGTGTGGGTTAATATTTCACCTGAACAGCCAAATTGGCTTTCCCAATTTTTTAAAGTTTTCTTGAGGAGGTTAAAAATATCCTGGACTCCTTTTGCCGAAGGAGGGGAGGGTAATCCCTAACACGTTCACTGCTACGCAAATTTCGTATTTCCTATGCTAGGTGCTGACCTTTTATTTTTTATATCTATAATCTAAATGAGTAGAAATTAATAAATTTATTTTTTGTTTTTGAACCTTTATACGTAATGATCATTAATACTTTAAAGCGGACGCACATGTGCGTCCATAGCATCGAAGCACGCAAAGCTCTTTGCATTGAAAATGTTCCCAATACGGGGGATTGGCGTGCGAAGCACGCAATACATTGTGTGTTGAAAATACTTCCAATACGGGAGTTGGTGTGCAATGCACTGTACGTCGGCCGCTTCTTATAGCGTTCAGTGTCAAGCTCACATGTGCGTCATAACAGTGATCCTGTTAAGCCCCACACCCCGGGTCAGCCCCCCCCCCCCCTCCTAGAAATATACGGGCGCCCATGGAATAATATAATACAAAATATATTAATTAGTAGAATTTGTTTGCGCCTAAGCCTCCAGCTTCGACTCACCAGCTACTTTGGTCCACTGGCGTTTTGCGACTTTAAGCCTCGACCTTGCAGTCTCGTATTATGAGCTTCGCTTCGCTCGCAGCGTACAAACTCGGCCGTCGGCCACGGAGAAGATGCCCCCACTTTAGAATCCACCATATGGCTTTGAACCGGGTACTTCTATATGGTATTTAACGTTTTAATCGATTTTGGGGGAACCAAGAGAGCTAAACGTAAAATACCATAGAAGTACCCGGTTCAAAGCCATGTGGTGGATTCTACCGTAGGGTTAGATACTCCCAATATGCGGAATGGCGTGCGAAGCGCGCAATGCATTGTCTATTAAAGACACTCCCAATCGGCGGAATGGCGTGCGAACCATTTTGCAACTATTCAGCACCGTCGTGAATAGACCTATTTCCCAAATTGTTGGTATTTTCACAAAAAATGTCAACTTTTTTGTAGCCCTTTTTATTCCCTATCGCTTTATTTCACTGTTAAAACAATCGGATGAAGAATAATAGTTATGTGTAATAATTGACGTTTAACCCGGCATCCTATACCAACACAGTAAGCACAACAATATTGAATTTACATACTCTACGCTGTTATTATCCTTAACTTAGCTAGTATCCTTCTTCCGATTGTTTTGACAGTTACACCATCCGATAGAGAATCGAAAAGGTACAAAAAAGGTATCTTAATATTTTTTTTTTTAATGTAAGATTTTTGAGTAACTTACGATTTTTAAACAGCCGCCATTTTGAAACGCATGATTGGATATAATCGCTTATTTTTCTTGCGTTGGATCGTTGTTAGGTTAAACTTTGTGCCGTTAGGACTCTGACGAACATTTCTCTGGATAAGAATTATTAAAAAAAAAAAAAAATGGCGGCTAGACAGAAAACGGAGCATTTTTGCGACCTATGTTTATTGGAACTTTTCACTTTATTCTGAATTCTTGGAACCTTTTTTCTGAACATCCTATATATGTGGATTCCATACGCCCTAGCACATGAAATCCATTATATATAAATATAAAAATAAATATATATGTACGGTTGTGAAAATAAGTAAACTAACTTACAAAACAAATTTCCCCAGTAGTTTGCCTAATTAATTACGTCCGTATTACATAGTCTACCTGAGAACCAAAGCCTATACACTTCTGTATTATTGTTTAAAGTTTTAGCACAAGACAATTAGAATTGTCAGTAAATAGGTCGTGTTTTGTTGTGCCCTCAGTTTGATAAACATTGTCACGATAAAAAAATGTAGGTTACAGAGGAAACGACAATTACGCAACTCCACACGCTAATTGCGCTTTATTTTCAGCTTTGTTGGAAATTTGACGCCTATTTCCTGTCGGATGAGCGTTGACTTACGCAATATATTTACTCATCCACATTGTTTACGGAAATTATCATCAATGAGACGAAATTAACGAGCAGTACACTGGAAACATCAATGGCCGAATAATCGATAGGCAGTGTTCGATTATTAATCTACTGGAAAGCTGGAAAAATATCGTTGCACAAAGTCCATTATTGTTGTTGTGGCGTAAGATAGCTTGATAATTGATAAGAGTTCAGAAGTGAATACGGCGAGCTGAATATATATGGGCGTAGCAATGTTGGCCTGAAACTGCAGCTCTTTCATCATCCTAGATTCTCTTTCTTTCGAGCATTTTCTATTCATCGCAACCTTTATGGAAATAAACGGTATCAGTTAACTGACACAAACTTTCTCCCAACTTACTGTAGTCAAAATAATATTGTTTTCAATCATTCTATTTATTAATTTTTAGAACAAAACAAAAAAATAATATTCTACCTACGTCAATCGTATAAAAAAATTATTGTCCTAGGCGGGATTCGATCGCGCGACCTTTGAATTACTGGCCGTGATCGCTACCATGGTGCTACCCCGTGCGGCCGCCGCCGCGATGCTAGATTGACAACATAAACTTGTTTATTTTTAAACATTTCCCCATAATTATAAAACGCCGAAGTTTTGATAAAAGCGGGTGGTGTCATTTTGTTTGGCATCTTAAGCACTATAAATACTGAAAATTTGATTAAAATCGTTAGAGCCGTTTTTGAGAAATTTGCATTTTTGTCGTTTTTTATGGGTTTTTAGGGGTAAATTACCCTTAAAAATTACAAATTCCAAAAAATGAAAAAAATGCCTGGAGATATTATGGTTTAGTACCTACATACCAAATTTCATGAAAATCGGACCAATAGTGTCCTCTCTGGTCGTGTATACCTACTGACAGACTGACAGACAGACACCACTCTAAAAACACTTTTTTGGGTTCAGGGAACACCAAAACGATAAATTCCACTAAAAATATTTTTGGGTTCAGGGAGCACCAACACAGATAATTGAACTAAACCATTTTTGGGGGTTCTGGGAGCACCAAAACAGGTAATTCAACTGAAAATTCAAATTCGATCATTTTTACGAAAACAATACTTTCTCCATATACTACGTATAGGGTGGAGAAAGTAAAAGGGATGCAAACTTTGGAGAAACTGATAATTGATGTCTTGTTATAGGGCAACACTTTCTGAGAGGAGTTTGATCATTCGTCGATCAAGTTCAAGATATGGCACAACAACTACATTTTTATCAATAGACTATCTGGTTTGCGCTTGGTATCAGTTGGTTTTGTTGGGTGTTGCATAAGTTTAGGCGCACTGCATCGCAGAGAAACTGGTGGAGATCCAACTTATTGTGTATGAGGCATGTCTTGAGTATCTGACGTAGTTGAGTATCTGTTGCTGATTCTGCTAATACTTTTTGTGAACATTTTTTCCTTTTGTGAGACATTTCATTGCAGTTTCCTCTGAGCTGCGTCTCTCACGAACAGTATTTCGAAATGCGGCCAAGACGAATCACCAATATCAATCCCTACGTTTCACGATTTTGCTCAACTTTATTGTACTCTTTACCTGAAGGTATCACGAAGCCCTCCTCTACTGCAAAATAAAAAATGATATCAAGAATTGTTACCGATTATTAGCGAATTTCCATAGGAAAAATGAGCTGTTGCAGTAACCCTTATGATAAGACCTAAGGCCGGGAGTAGCAAATGAGCACAGATCATGGTCCCCAGAACACGTTTTGAGGTGTCATTAAAATTCATATATATACATGTGTTCGCACTCTAGCAGCCGCATTTTAATTCAGATTTTGTACACATGTTGGTTGTCTATGTCGCTCGTTTTGGACGAGTTCGTTAGCCAAAATAATAAAAACAATCGGAAGCACGTTTTTTTGACCGGAAGTAACTATTTTTTAGAGTTTTTCCTACGAGAATGAATTTGTTTTTGAGTTTTTTCCTACAAATATAAATGTAGGGTGTTTTTCTGCACATTTTGTTTTTTCACGCGACCTTATAGCTCGCTTCGTTCCCGCAAAATCGATCAAAACGTAAAATACCATAGAAGTACCCGGTTCAAAGCCATTTGGTGTATTCTTCCGCGGGGTTGGCGTGCGAAGCACGCAATGCTTTGTGTATTGAAGATACTCCCAATATGCGAAATGGCGTGCGAAGCACGCAATGCTTTGTGTGTTGAAGATACTCCCAATATGGGGAATGGCGTGCGAAGCATTTTGCAGGTATTCAGCACCGTCGTGAGTAGACCTATTTCCCAAATTGTTGGTTGAAACCCTAAAACGTAGAATATAAACTTAATTTTGGAAATTTGCTCAACTCACGTCAGCGGCTCAGCTGCGTGGTCGAATTATGATATATATTAGTGACCTGGATACTGGAAAAATGAATTCATTATTTTTAATTATGTTAGGAAAAATATAACGTGCTGCGAGAGAAACGTCCCCTTATTTCAATTGGAAAACTATTTCATTACTTTCTCACACAATTGTTCGAATCTCAGCCTACTTTCTTTTGTTTGTTTACGAAAGATAAGACGTGATTATGAATAGGAACAAGTGTCCCAACTAGTCCACTCTTCGACAACAAAAGCTTTCACAGACTATTGAACAGCCCTTAACGGTAGTACGAGTGTTAAATGCCCCACCTGCTGCCCCTATGGAAGACAACCCCCCCCGGCTTCCGCTCTATATTGCCCTTTATTAGCTCAATTTCTACATCCGCTCCATCCCCAGTCATCTGAGATTTGTTTAAATGCCCGGGACATCAGACAGCTGCGCGATGGCGCGTGCTCTGTTTCTAGAGCTAAGACAACGAATTCGTTGCTGCAAGTCGGCCAGTTTTCATTCTATTTTATATTGAAGTAATGATAAGTTAAACATTCAGTTAAATAAATCAGATATTTGTTTATGTCTTCACCAATATCACAAAGAATAAAATTTCGTTTACTTTTGTTTGTTGATAATCCCAGAACTCACTGAAACTACTTGAAAACAAATAATTCGACCACGCAGCTGAACCGCTGACGTGAGTTGAGCAAATTTCAAAAATGAAGTTTATAGGCCTATGGTTTAGGGTTTCAACCAACAATTTGGGAAATAGGTCTATTCACGACGGTGCTGAATAGCTGCAAAATGATTTGCACGCCATTCCGCATATTGGGAGTCTCTTCAATACACAATGCATTGCGTGCTTCGCACGCCAACAACCCCACGGTAGGATCCACCACATGGCTTTGAACCGGGTACTTCTGTGGTATTTTACGTTTTGATCGATTTGGGGGAAACCAAGCGAGCTATAAGGTCGCGTAAAAAAACAAATTGTGCAGAATAACATCATACATTTATATTTGTAGAAAAACTCAAAAACAAATTCAATCTCATAGGAAAAATCTAAAAAAAAAACTTGCACTTCCGGTCAAAAAATGTGCTTACCAACATGAACCAAATCGGACTTAAAATGCGGCCGCTAGAGTGCAAACACATATATCTATATATATAAAAGCGAAATACCACTCATTCACTCACTCACTCACTGACTCACTCACCGCGATTTCTCCAAAACTACCGAACGGATTGAAATGAAATGTGGTATGTAGCTTCCTCTAGGGCCATAGGTACTCACTAAGAAAGGGTTTGAAAAAATTCGAAATTTTAAGGGGGGTTTGGGGGAATCAAAGTTATTAAAAAACGATTTCTTCAAAACTACCGAACGGATTGGAATGAAATTTGGTATGTAGTTTCCTCTAGGGCAATAGGTGCTTACTAAGAAAGGGTATGAAAAATTTCGAAATTTTAGGAGGGGTTTGGGGGGATCAAAGTTCTAAAATCATAATTTCAGATCTTTTATTATTATGACAATTGTGCATTTGTTATTTAAAATCTATATACACCCCTATATAAAAGCCAAATACCACTCACTGACTGAACACTTAAAAAGAATACAATTACGTTAAAAAGACTGAAAATACCAACCACCACGGGCAACGCCGTAGGGTCAGCTAGTACATATATATATATATATGATTTTTAATGACACCCCAAAACGTGTTCTGGGGACCATGATCGGTGCTCATTTGCTACTCCCGACCTTGGGTCTTAACTGTTTATAAAGTATTACTTAAGTTTTACAAAGTATTTTGAAATCATGTAGGCACCCAAAAAACTACTTCTTATATTTATGATATTGTGTATTGCGTTACTTATAGATCCAGAATATTAAGTTGTGCATGTATCAATCAACCACCAAATCAGTTTTGATACAATCAAAGTATTTCAATTAATTCCAAGAAAAACTGGAAAGTTGATTTAATATCTGTAGCATATAATCAAGACCGTTTCATACTGGTTACGGGTTCCAGAGTTAAACAAAGTAGGTCAAGTCTGAAATTAGTTACTTCCTAAATGCCTGCATAGGAAGTCATTATGTTTCCGGCCTAGCTCTCTTGGTGAAATTAATTTTAAAAAAAGTGAAATTATCCGTTTTGGAGAAAGTATGTTTAGAAATCC
>JAGFPH010002942.1:79070-95826 GCA_018207615.1 Philaenus spumarius | reverse complement strand
GCACGAAATGTATTGTGTATTGAAAATACTCCCAATACGGAGGTTGGAGTGCGAAGCACGAAATGTATTGTGTATTGAAAGTACTTCCAATACGGGGGTTGGCGTGCTAAGCACGCAATGTATTGTGTATTGAAAATACTCCTGAAACGGAGGTTGGCGTGCGAATCACGCAATGTATTGTGTATTGAAAATACTCCCAACACGGGGGTTGGCGTGCGAAGTACGCAATGCATTGTGAAAATACTTCAAAAACGGGGGTTAGCGTTGCGAAGCACGCAAAGCATTTTGTCTTGAAAATACCTCCAATACGGGGCGTTGGCGTGCGAAGCACGCAATTTATGTGTATTAAAAATATTCCCAATATTATGCATTGTGTATTGAAAATACTCCCAATACGGAGGTTCGCGTGCGAAACACGCAATGCATTGTGTATTGAAAACGTGTTAAGCCCCCCGGTCTAGCCCCTCCCTAGAAAACAAGATATGGGCGCTCATGACCCCTACCCCCTAAAATGTGTCCACGTAAATAAATCTTTGTGAAAACATCTATCTTGATTGCCAGTTGCCTATATGTCTGGAACCATCACGTTAAATCATAACTGAGTATTAGTTTACTTTAGGTTTTAGTGAAATGTAGCCATTAAAATACAAAAGTTGTGGTCAGAGATGGCGTGAACGACCGGAAGTAACAGATACCGCGGATATAAAAGCACAGTTTGTTTATCCACAGATTGGAATCTACCTTGAATAGATTAAAGCGACCTAACCTGTTAGGCCTTGAAAATGATTTAAGAGGAGCGGTTTCCCTTTTACTCTTTCAGATCTGTTTATGCCGATAATCAATTTTCCGTTTCATTTACTTCTGTCCAGCTTTTTGTCACGTCCAAGTCAAGGTCGGTGAAAGCGTTTTCTTCGAAACTGCAAAGCTTGCAGATGGAAGTGTATTGTCTGAAAATATAACATTCATGGGCGCCCATTAGATATTATCTAGGGGGGGGGGGGGGGGGTTAAACCGGGGTTTAACCATTTACTGCCAAGGGCGCACATGTGAGGTTGACACCGAACACTATGAGAAGCGGCCGACGGACAGTGCATTGCACGCCAACTCCCGTATTGCGAATATTTTAAATACACAATGCATTGCGTGCTTCGCACGCCAACCTCCTTGTTCAGAGTATTTTAAATACACAATGCATTATGGGCTTCGCACGCTAAACCCCCGAATTGGGAGTATTTTCAATACACAATGCATTGCGTGCTTCGCACGCCAACTCCCGTATTGGAGGTATTTTAAATACACAATGCATTATGTGCTTCGCACGCCATCCTCAGTATTGGGAGTATTTTCAATATCCAGTGCATGCGTGCTTCGCACGCCAATTGTAAGCCTATGTGCTATGGACGCACATGTGCGTCCGCTTTAAAATATAAGTGATTATCACGTAGAAAGGTTAAAAAATAAAAAATAAAGTATTTTCTACTCATTTAGACTATAGATATAAAAAATAAAAGGTCGGCTCCTGCATATGAAATACGAAATTTGCGTACTTCGGCAAAAGAAGTATAAAGATATTTTTGACCTCCCCAAGAAAACTTTTAAAATTAAGGAAGCCAATTTGGCTGTTCAGGTGAAATATTAACCCACACAGCATTGAGTCTGTAATACACCGTCAGTGAATACACAAAGACCTGTAACACTCCTAGAGGCCGCACCAAGTAGTGACCTAGCAGCTCATGCTTGAACTGTTGTAAAAAATAAAATGAGTATAATGTAAAATCAAACGGCACACAACATTTAAAACATATTTTAGTGTTAATCTCTTTAAAGGAAAATACCTACCTATAATTAATGATATTCATATATTCCTTTCACTGGGAGCTAGGGAGAGCCGTGGGCCCCCTCTGCCCATGCACACATATTTTGGTTAATTTTGGTTTGTGGTCTAGGACCATAGTAACGACATCGAGAAATCGACCTAAAATTTGTCGTTTGAAATCAAAATCGCAATTGAGTGGTGTGCAGGAGAGGTTATTGTGGGTAACGAATAAATAATATATTCTTGAAAGTTAACATTCGGTCTGACTTCGTGTTTGGTCTGGATCTCTTGTCATCACCAAACACTTAGTTTTTATTTTTGGAATCACAATCGCCTGCCCCATTCTTAAAAGCGATATTTGACAGACGGTCGTAAACAACACCGGAGTGGGCTTGTTAAAAGGACGGTTAAATGACGATTAAAGAATGTTTAAAACGTATCTTCCTCTTCAATACTGTTGATGCTCCATTAGAGAAAATGTGTTCAAATCTAGGTAGTTGGTAAAATTACTGCGAATAGGTTTCTGAATGGGGTTGGCGTGCGAAGCACGCAATGTATTATGTATTGAAAATACTCGAAATACACGGGTTGGCGTGCCAAGCACGCAATGCATTGTGTATTGCAAATACTCCCAATACGGGGGTGGGTCGTGCAATGCATTGTGCGTCGGCCGCTTCTCATAGTGTTCAGTGTCAAACTCACATGTGCGTCCTTAGAAGTGAACGTGTTAAGCTCCGGACCCCCCCCCCCCCCCCCCTAGGAAATATCATATGGGCGCCCATGCACACTTCATGCGTTAGGCCTGGCGAACCTGATCTGTATTTCAGTATGCCCTAACAAACGACACAGAGTGTTTATACAGGATGATTCAGAACTACGCGGCAATGTCTCGGTATAGCTCATTCTATACAGTTGAGCAGAAATAAAGACAGACGGACAGTCAGCCAAAGAAACAGGCATACATACAGACAAACAGAGAGAAGAAAAGACAGATAAAGAGACAGACATACATACAGACATACAGACAAACAGTTTAACAGAAAGAAAGACAAACAGACAGAAAAAGGGACAGACATACATACAGACAAACAGTTTGACAGAAAGAAAGTCAAACAAACAGACAGAAGAAAATACAGATAAAGAGACAGACAAATAGTTTGAGACACATACAGTTTGACAGAAAGAAAGACAAACAAACAGATAGACGGACAGACAGATAAGCTAAAGCCCCTCAAACTCCCCTGGTTTTGTGTAGTGGTTTCCCTGTAGATCTAGTCAAGCACATTATTTGCAAAACCTTTCTGTTATCAGCTACTTAATGGCTATGACTAAGTTTAATCTATTGCGTAAATTCCATCCTAAACACGATGCAATATAATGATATTCACCACAACACTTTAAGTAGTTGTAATCTTCAAGTGTCAACAAACTTGACAGTTTAATGAAAATATTACTGAAATAACAAGGACGGTATTATTAGTGTTATCAGTAGCTACTTCAAAGCATTGTGTGGTTTAATATTATGCATTAGAATGTGTGATTACTTGAAGTGCTGTTTATTTACGAAGAAAATGATAAGGTCAATACTTTTTTTATGAAGAAAAAGAAGGGTTGTATATAGTCCCGGACTGCCAATCGGAGCAGTTGCTCTCGTAGGTCCTTATTAAGAAACACCTGGTGCATATTTTCTGTGTACCATCTTTACTAATTTAGACTAACGAAGAGAATCAGAAACCAAACGCCAGAAATTAGGTTCGAAATGTGTTGGAGGCTCCAACTGTAGCAGACTGGTCAAGCGTCTTTAACTTGTCGGTCACTTCAGCTCCTGGCGCTTATAAGATGAAGAGTTCAAGTAGTACTGAGGACGAGAGCAGAGAGTAGCTGAAAGAAGTCGCAAAAATCAACAAATAATTTGATGTAGACGCCAGGACAATGCGGAAACAGTATCAACGAAGAGCTGAATAACCTGGTAAATAATGTCCACCCACAACTTTTGTAGGTCCTGAACCTGCTATCCGATGTCGGATCAAATAAATTAGCGTAAGGAATATTGTGTTAATCAAAGACCTTCTTCGGGGGACCTGATGAGGACAGGAACAGATGGATAGGTAAGACGGACTTTATGGTAATAATTGGCATTCTGACAAGGCATTGTGCACTAAATGGGCACCCTGCGATCGTAAGCAAGAGATGCACACACTACCGAGTTTGATGCGTCCAGAAGGAAACACAACTTTGATCCGAAACTGGACTAAGAAAGCGCTTCGATTTAAGCGGAAGAGGGAATATTTCGGACAATCAAAGCTCTGCTTGGAAGAACCTGTTGAGAGCAGGAGCAGATGGCTGACAAGTCTAGATAAGACGGACTTTATGGTAAAGTAATTGGTATTCGGACAAGGCATTGTGTCCTATTTAGGCATCCTGTGATCATAGGCGCACAGCTACAAGCCTCGAGCTTCAGCCTTACCTGATCCACGTAAGGCCTATTTTAATTTTGGTTAGTCTAAAATATCTACGAAAATCTACTTTAGCCTGTTTATCAAAGTGTTTTGTCCGTTACGAACGAATGGATACAAGTCAAACACCAAAGCTTCCTTATTGAGAGTGGTAATGCAGGGGAGACAATGCAATACCAGGACAAAACCATTTCATCTACTGTTTTACGAACATTTAATCGAATTTTGAAGGTATAGTGTTCCCGAATAATGTGAAGTTGTTCCCGAACATCTAAACTTAATTAATTGTATGATTACTGAAGTGTTTAATTATTCATAAGATGTTTGATTATAAAAAAAACGGGGGAAAATCAGTTGAACTACTTAAAAACATCAAAATGTCTTTTCTTATTTACTGATTAAAAATTGAAGTTTTCTGTAAAATCAACTGCTGTATGATTTCGGTGAAAATCAAAAATAAATCCGCCATCAGTAAAATCACAAGTGGTTACAAGCAATATTCTCGTTGTGCTCGAGCGTCTCACTGATGCAATAGCAGTGGTCTCCGCACACTGAGTTAGATGCATTTACTGGAGTTCCACACACCCATAAGACCAACTAGGAGAGATCCCTTCGTGCTTCCCGCGTCAACTTCCTTACTGCCTCCACGCACATAAATTATAATTTCAACTATTTATAGGCCTAATGTTTCTTTTAAATTATTTGTAAATTTCTTTAATTTGTCCATTAAATTGATGCCCTTTTCTTCAGATCGAAAGAGAATACAGTAAGTGCGCGGTTTTATCATAATGTTACCAGTTCAAATTGTATATGAGGATTGTTATTAGACGAAGACCTAATAAACCAGGAGAATCTCAGACAAGACTGCTTCTCACGCCTTTGCGTGTAGGTATAGGAATACATAAATATTTCATTATGCAAATTCCAAACGTCAACGTCTCTTATGCAACTTTATACATCCATTGTTTAATTACAGAATTCAGATCCCACACAGGCATATCGGCTTATATTGGTGTAAAAATCAGTCTGTAATAAGATCGATTATTTTTGTTCTATTAAAAAGTAAGAGGCCATCTTACACACCCTACAACCATGGGCGCCCATATCTATGGGCAGAGGGGCCACGCCCCCCCCCCCCCCAGCTCCCAGGGAAAGGAAATTATGTATATTATTAATTATAGTCAGGTATTTTTCTTTAAAGAGATTAGCACTAAAATATGTTTTAAATGTTAAATACTCCCGACACGGGGGGTTATCGTGCGAAGCACGCACTGTGTATTGAAAATACTCCTAGTACAGGAGTTGCCGTGCGAAGCACGCAATGCACTGTGTATTGAAAACATTATTTTTCCAATACGGGGGTTGGCGTGCGAAGCACGCAATGTACTGTGTATTGAAAATATTCCCAATACGAGGGTTGGCGTGCGAAGCACGTAATGCACTGTGTATTGAAAATACTCCCAATACGGGGGTTGGCGTGCGAAGCACGCAATGCAATGTGTATTGAAAACGTTTCAAACATGGTTATTGGCGTGCGAAGCACGCAATGCACTGTATTGAAAATACTCCCAATACGGAGGTTGGCGTGCAATAATACTGTGCGTCGGCCGCTTCCCATAGGGTTCAGTGTCAAGCTCACAGGTGTCACCCCCCCCCCCTCCCCTACTGGCTCCAGGGTATCTTTATATATAATACGTGAAGCCGTTTTTTGTAAACACAACTCCTCCCTTGTTTCTGGACTAATTTTAATGTTTGAGGTTTCAAAAAATTCGTCTCATTTCGTAGTTTTGCAATAAGGTTTTAGATGTCAAAAATTCTTATCCTTAATGGCGTGAGCTAATCTGAAAGGTTGGGTTTTCCCCATAAGATTAACATGGAAAATATTTAAAAACCATTTCTATACAAAACAGCTGTTTATAATAAGAAACAAACTAATCCAGCTGATTTCGTGAATGTAAATAACGATGATTACAGTATTCAGAAGGTTATAAAAACATTTTAATACAAAACAGCTGTTTATAATAAGAAACTAACTAATACAGCTGCTTTGTGGAAGTAAATATTGATTTTTATAAGGGAGGAAATGAATTATTTATTCAAATTATAAAATTTACGAACTAATTTGTTTTGAACATTTAACATTATTTACCATCTTAGTTTTGAGGTTATTATTTATAACTATTTTGTTAGGTTTTTGATTAAGTGTAGACCTGAGCCTTACTGGTTCTTTTAACCTTTATTATTACTGCTGTTATAAAATATAAGAAATAATTTGATTTGAACACTTACCATTATTTACCATCTTAGTTTTGAGGTTATTATTAATCCTACACTTTTATTATAAATAAAACATAACATATGTTTTTAGAAGGTCGCACCGGGGGTTGGCGTGCGGAGCACGCAGGGGTCTCCCATAGTTATTTATTATTTTAGCTTATTTTATGGTTAGCCAGCTGTTAATTTTACAGAAAACTGAAATTTATAGTCAGTAAATAAGAAAAGACATTTTCATATTGTCATGTAATTCAACTAATTTTTTCCCGACTTTTTTATAATAAAATATCTTAATAATAATTACAAATTTCAGTAACCTTCGAATTATGTTTAGATGTTCGGGAACAACGTCCTGAAAAGTACAACATTATATATATTTAAAATTATATTAAAGGTAAAACTGCAGAGAAGGAACTGTTTTGTCCTATTACATTGTGGTGAACTACAAGATTTTGGGCAGACTCCTGTGTGTTCGTTTTACCAATGACAATGACTACATATCAATAAGACGAACAGTTTAAATGGGCAAGTTTCACACCAGTAAAGTAGGTAAAATAGTGAGTTTGCGCCATCAGTCGCTAGGAGCTCTCAAGGCGCGTTTTGCATACAGTGACTAGATAGAGACAGTGTGGTCAACGGACGTCTTGTTTTCTATTGGCTGCGCCATATTGTTTCCATTTTTCTGCTTACAGTAATGTTATTTAAATAGGAATTACTTCTTTTCGTGATATTACTGCTGTTATTTCTTTGTTTTTCTTGCTTTTTTGTATGGTTTTTCCTAGTTTATGATTTAATTATTAAGTTTATTAAATAGTTCAGTTGTAATTTAGTGTTAACTTAGTGAAAACTGAAATTACAGTCTATAGATAACTGGCCATTATAATGGTTTTGACAGTATTAAGTACAAGTATTAAGAAGATAAAATGTAAATTAATTATGTAAACCTAAAATAATAAAGTTTGTACGCAATTATTTTTCATTGTATATGATTGTATTTATTATTTTCACTTATCCCATTAACCTTCTTTCTGGCAAAGAGTATAGCCTACCTCAACCTGGGGTACTATTTTAGCAATAATTAAGTTATATTATATATCATTGTACTCAGGAGATTCTTCAGATTTATTTGGTACATGGTTTATTACATTATAGTCTACTTTTATCTCTTGTCACTGTAGGCTATTATTAATTGCTTGAGTGCGTGAAAACTATAACTAGGCCTACCTAATTCTTTCTGTAATAGCCTACTTACAAAATAATGTGGTAGTCCTAATATATTTTTGTTTAGCTATAATAAATTAGGCTTCGTTGTATGCCTTTTTGGAACATATTTTGTTTGTTTTAACCTTTTAAGGTAAAATTTACAATACGCCTACTTGCCATATTTTTTCTTTTCAATACGGTAGCCTACTTATTAAATAACGTGTTTATTATATTTTTGTTTAGGCCAATTGAAAATATATTAGGCTTTATTTTATGCCTGGTCGGAAACATATTTTGTGTTTTTATGAACTTTTTTACTCGTAGAAAAACTAATAGGCCTACTAGTTTTTAGAATACAAAATATATATAAAACAACGCACAAAATTACACTTGAAGTTATTTTTGGGTACCGGTACCGGGTAGCATATACATATGTATCCTTTTTAATATAGGCCTAGTTTAGAAACCCTAATTTTGCATTTTGAAGTATTCATACATTTTTTAAATACGTAAACTTTTGAATTTTGCTGAAATTTAATATTTTTCTCCCAAAAATGTATTTTTGGAAAACAATATTTTTTTAATTGTTTCTTTTAAAACAGATTTTTTACATTTTAAAATTTTATATTTATAATTTATTTAAAAAAACTTATTTTCAAAGGGCCAACTTTTGACATTTCAATGGGCTAAATGTACCATAGTAGTTTTGTTCCATTTGTATTAAACTACTCAAATTGTGTTTATAATTGTTAAAAATTCAACTACACAGAAATATTGCTTGTACTTTTCTTATGAAGAAAAATAATAACAGTATATACTTCACTTAATTTAATTAGATTATTAGATGTTTAAATGATAATGTGCACGGGTAGTAAAAAAGTGCCAGCCGGTATTTTGTGAGGTATTCATTCATTTAGTGAGGAAAATATATCGAAAAAAATGGTTTTTGTGACAATGTAATAATCCAATTGCATAAGAACAATTTTGAAGCGAAAATTGGAGTTAAATGCGAAAAATTGTCCCTACGCTAATATAAACCCGTGTTGAGTTGGAAACAATATGGCGGCCAGCGCTCGTTGGCCACACTGTCTTTATCAAGTCACTGTAGTTTTGCAGGCCGAGTGTGGGACAAGGTGTGAGACAAGGGTGGAAAAAGAAGGAGAGACAGAGAGGTCCGACTGGCATGTGACTGGCGAATCCTAGCGGCCGATGGCGCAAACACATTTGTATACCTGCTTCCCTGGTCTGAATTTTTAACATTGGAACTTTTCGTTCTTGTTGATATGTAGCATAGCCTTCTCTGTAGAGAAGGCTATGTATGTAGTCATTGGTGATAGTGGGACTGCCGCCATCTTAAAACGGGAACAGTCTAAAATATTTACTTTAAAAAGACTTTTGAAATTATATAACCCCCCCTCCCCCACCGCCACTGGCTCCAGGGTGTACAAGATAATATTTGATAGATTTTATATGGCCAGAGAATAATAAACTAAGTTTAAACTGTAAACACATTTTGCAGAACATAATAAACTAATATCCTTGACGCCGTTACCTTTATATAGTATGTAGAATTCATACGCATTCAATCAACCTAGTCCTATACTTGTCAAAGCTTACATATAGATTAATGCGTATAAATATGTAACGGAAAAGATTAATTATCGAATCTGTGCTTAGAACAATGGTTTTCTTGAAAGTGACAATGCCTGTATCTTGGCAACACCGAGGCCTTCACTATATACATGTAAAATCAATCAGTGTGGTTAATCTGTGATCAATTTAAATAACAATAGAGAGACAAGCTACACGAAAAAAATAAATCAGAGCAATGGCAGCTGAAATACGCGACGCCATTATTGGCTGTTATTTATTTACTCGTGTTGTGTGGGTAATGCAGTCTTGTGTGGTTGGTAGCGCTGGAGTTATGACAGCCTGTTTGAGATAAAATTATAGGTAAACTTTAATAGTCTCGTGTTATCTATTTGTTTAACCTATAAACATTGGCGGTTTAATAGATTTATGGAAGTAATGTTAACATGAATAGTTGTACCTTATTTGTTTAACCTATAAACATTGGTGGTTTACAAGAGATACTGGTTGAACGTTTGTAAAGATTTAACTCAAACACGGCTAGTACTATTGAGATGAAACTTTTACTCCTGCGTTGTTTATTGTTTCTAAATTGCGTGATAAAATTTGGTTTGTTTGTAGATCATAATGTACCCTACTATATGCAAAAAATTCACACCTAGGGTTTTCGCCTTAAAAAAAAAATCACATCTTTCTAAAAAATCTCATTTAGCAAATAGTAATAACTTATTAGTGGGTGTTTTTTTTTTGCGAAAAAGGGGGTTGTTTTTCAAAAATGTTCAAAACCTTTTTTCGTTCATCTGTACAGGTCTAATTGACGTGTTTGGTGCAAATTTGTTCTAAATCGGTTGAATAGTTTTCTCTCAGCTAATAATAATAATATGTATTAGTTACTCTCCTACTTTAATGCACACCCTCTCCTACTTTAATACAATTATGAAGTCACAGTGAATCTGTTTGATAATTTAAATATGTTTGTGAGAAAGTATGTGCCAGTTTCTGGTACCGTTTATTTTTAGCTTACAGATCGCACAAAGTAATGGGGGGAGAGGGTATTGAAAGGAATTTCTAGTGCTCTATGATGTACTAAAAGGCAAAATTGAGTCTCGTTTTCGTGCTTGGCGCCTCAATACTTTCCTTTGTGTGTTCAGAGATATACCAGATCAAGAGCTCATAATGATATTCAATTTGGTCCATAAATTCCTGTGAAAAGTATAAAATGGTGGCTTTTGTATGTCTTTACAAGGTATGAACAGGCTGTCAACACGATCACAGGGGAAATCCGAATATAATTTTCTTAATTCTTGCAAAATATAGAGCCTTTAAATTGAGGTCTACACAGATTTGTCTTTAACATAAGAAAAGTCTAACAAATTTTTATAATTGTCTAACCTGGCAAATATAAGGAATGCATATCTCATGAAGTACAAAATAAGAATTTAAAAATATACGCTACATTTCTTAAAAATTGATCTTGAAAGAATAAAATCATTCTTACGCCCTAAATTTTCCTTTCCTGCCCTGGCGTGCTAAGGGTAAACGTTCTGGCTCTACCTAGAGCCTTACATTCCAATAGGCGTGTTACGCCGATTCTTCAGCCAGTCCTCATTTTATACACATACTCTCCTCGGCAATCCCAATTCTATGTAGGTGTTTCATGACCCGTTAATAGGTCAACCACCCATCTCAAGTTATCCCTTCCTAGTGAGATAAGTTCTTCAGCATGATTCCTGCCTGGCTTGAACAATTTCCTGGCAAGTTCCTGAATCCCTCCAGGCTCTATATTTGCCCTCCTGCATTCACATCTCAACCGATGCTCTGGCATGCCCCCAGGAAATCCCAAACACCGGTTCATGGCCCACAAGAGGAGACTCAGACCCTTTCCTGGCTAGCTCATCTGCTCTCGCATTTCCATCAATACCTGAATGCCCAAGGACCCAGCACACAGAAACCTCATTTCCCTGGCTAAGCTTCAGCAATGCCGAGAGGCAGTGCCACACCACTTTAGATTTTACTCTGTATGAATTTAGCTCTTTGATCGCTGCTTAGATATCAGAGAATATCAGAATGTTCTTACATTTATATCCCATTCTAAGATTCATTTCTATGCACTCCGAGATCGCACAAACTTCTGCCTGAAAACAGTAGCATGTTTTCCTAGGTGCAGGACAGTGGAGCCCTCAGGTTGAACCCCATTGACTCCACATAAAGCTTATTGCGGAGCTAAATGAAAAAAAGTTTGAAAAAACCATTTCAAGAAATTCAGAGTACTTACACTTCCTTGTATTTATATACTTGAAGTGTTGCTTTTTTCAAATTCAAGTGAGATCATGTCCAAAATATGGAATAAGACAAGCTTGTGAGTATCGTGCCAGACAGCACAGGTTAATTTATACAGTAAACTTCCCTCACAAGCTGGTGCAAAGTTCACGAATAAGCTTCCTAAAAGCATTCAAAATTCACCAAACTACAGGATTTTTAAAAACAGTCCTATACAATTTCTATTGTATCCTTTTACTCGGTAGATGAGTTTGTGCATCATGATAGTACTATTTTGTGATAGATGTGTTCTCTTTGTTTAAATGTGTTTTATCTTATTCAGGGGAGGATACCCTGCCCGCCATATTGAATCTGATTCCCATAAGAGCAATGCTAAAGAATAAGTCATTTTTCCCCGTTAATTCGTGGAATAAATTTACAAATTTGGTTTCATTTTGAAGTACTGCCGTATGCGGATGTTGATTGCCGAATACATTTTCAAAAACCGTTGTATTGTTTTCATAAACGTATGATATAAATAGTAAACTTTATTAATTTTTTGCTCAGTTGCAAAAAGACATACAGTATTGCAAAAAACCCCTTAGCAATCAACACTCACGATCTGCTTTACTTTAAGAAAAAAAATACAGCTTTCGTTTTTTGACGAAAATAACAGAAAAATATGCTTAAAAGTGAAGGTATGGTTAGGTTAGGTTAACATTGAAATTGGTAGCCAACTTCCCCGTTTTGAATTTAAGGACCCTAGCCTTTTAACTTATTCTTACAGATTTTTTATTTTTCCGATTTTGTGTATTTATGTTAATTATTGTAAATTTTTCTCTATTTTTAAGCTGCTTATTGTTTAGTTGTATTTTGTGTTTGTGTATGTATTGTTCCAATGTTTTGTAATATGACCTCTTTTATAGAACTTTCTCTTTACTACATAAAAAAGTTTTTCTACTTCTTCTTCTCATAATTATAAAGTAATAAGAATAGCTACTATCTAGCGAAACCACTGCCAAGGGAACGGGCTTGGCAAAATTAGCGGGGAAAATGACCCTGTTGAGCCTGTAAGAAGAAAAATAAATCTCTCTATTATATAAAAAAGTTTTTCTACTTCTTCTTCTCATAATTATAAAGTAATAAGAATAGCTACTATCTAGCGAAACCACTGCCAAGGGAACGGGCTTGGCAAAATTAGCGGGGAAAGATGACCCTGTTGAGTCTGTAAGAAGAAAAATAAATCTCTCTATTATATAAAAAACATTTTCTACTTCTTCTTCTCATAATTATAAAGTAATAAGAATAGATTAAATACGTGTATTGCGTAGCGGTGACCATTGCATAACTTCCAGGCGCTGTGTATTGCGTAGCGAAGACGTATTGCATAACTTCGAGGCGTACAAATTCATGAAGTCGAATTCAAGTCGAAAAATAAAGTTGAAATGGGCCCCCCTGAGATCGCAAAGCCCCATAGTTTGTAATAAAAATAAAAAAGATCGAATAAATAAATTTTGCCTTCAAATATCGCAAAATTTCAAGAAGATCGGCAAATTATCGAATGCATTAAAATTTACCACGCATAAAAATAATACCTTCATGCCTAGACTGTTCTACTTTCCTCAGAGAAATGACTTCAATTGTTCCCAGATTCTCTCACAGGCTGTAACATTTATTATCGTTTCCACACCGTCCCACAAATAAGGCACTGGTTTCTATGGTAACCGTTCTTTCTCTTTACATAATTGCAACTGATACATATTACAGAGTTACATAAGGCGAATAAGCTCTTAATTGGTAGTTATTATTTTAAATATGTACTAAGTTCCCTCTTGTCTGCTGGGCTCACGCAAATGTAGGTGAAATAATTCGACCACGCAGCTGAACCGCCGACGTGAGTTGAGCAAATTTCCAAAATTGAGTTTATAGGCCTATGTTTTAGGGTTTCGACCAACAATTTGGGAAGTAGGTCTATCCACGACTGTGCTGAATAGCTGCAAAATGGTTCGCACGCCATTCCGCATATTTGGAGTATCTTCAATACACAAAGCATTGCGTGCTTCGCACGCCATTCCGAACATTGGGAGTATCTTCAACACACAAAGCATTGCGTGCTTCGCTCGCCAACCCCACGATAGAATCCACCACATGGCTTTGAACCGGGTACTTCTATGGTATTTTACGTTTTGATCGATTTTGGGGGAACCAAGCGAGCTATAAGGTCGCGTAAAAAAACAAAATGTACAGAATAACATCCTACATTTATATTTGTAGGAAAATCTCAAAAACAAAATTCATTCTCGTAAGAAAAATCTGAAAAAAATTGTTTCTTTCGGTCAAAAAACGTGCTTCCGATTGTTGGATTTTTTTGGCTAACGAACTCGTCTGAGCGACGTAAACAACCAACATGTGTACCAAATTTGGACCAAATCGGACTTAAAATGCGGCCGCTAGAGTGCGAACACATATATACATATATATAATACATACATATATATATGATTTTTAATGACACCCCAAAACGTGTTCTGGGGACCATGATCGGCGCTCATTTCCTACTCCCGACCTTGGGTCTTACCATAAGGGCCACTGCAATAGCTTATTTTTCCTATGGAAATTCGCTAATAATTTAACGTACTCTATATTTTATTCAGACAGTCAGACTTCTAAACAGGTATAATTTATTATTACACACAGAATATAAACCTATAGGCCTACATGATTTATTTTAATAGTTTATAAATAGTTGTATAATGATTATTTGGCAAAAGTTAGAAACAAAATAAACGGTACCAGGAACTGGCACAAAAATACTTTCTCACAAACATATTTAAATTATTAAACAGATTCACGGTGACTTGTAAGGTGGGGTAGGAGAGGTGATTTTGTATTAAAGTTGTTTTCCCATAAAAATCCATAAAATAACGGAAAAACCAATTTTTCTCAAAAACGCCTGGAAAGATTTTGATTAAAATTTTACAGTTTATAGTACTTTAGGTCCCTAATAAACTATAAAATTTTAATCAAAATCGTTAGAGCCGTTTTTGAGAAAAGTTGATTTTTCCGTTATTTTAAGGGTTTTTATGGGAAAATTACCCTTAAAAATAAAAAAATTCACAAAAATGAAAAAACGCCTGGAGATACCGTGGATTAGTACCTCTATACCAAATTTCATCAAAAATCGGACGACTGGTTTAGGCTCTAGGTCTGATAACATCCACACAGACACACATACAGACACACACAAAGACATCACTCCGAAAACCACTTTTTTAGGTTCAGGGGGGCCCAAAACGGATATTTCCACCACAAACTCAAACTCGAAAATTTTGACGAATACAATACTTTCTCCATATACTATGGTATAGGGGGAGAAAGTAAAATGGTATTTCATAAGGAGTTACGTTTTCGAATTGGTTTAATCATATTACGGTCGGCAGGAGTGAAAAAATATTTCTGAGTTGACCGCAGCTCTCCGAGTGGCAGAGCTGTACACTACTAGCATTGAGTTCGCTGGATTTTCATTCTTCCACTAGCACATATAGGGCAGCTTCATAGAGGTGGAAAAAAAAAAGCTACAAACGTAACCATGACTGTAAAAATACTGAAATGTGCGCGTGACGATGTATGAGAGTATGTGAAATTAAGGGTCTGCTGTAGTGGCGGCCATATTGGATTTTTATCCCGTAAGAGCAATGTTAAATTTAAAACCATTTATTTCGTTTGTTTTGTATCGTAAAATTGTTTGTAAGGTCTCTTTTAACTACAGTGACAATACGCATCCGTTTTGCGTTTCAATTTTGTCACGTAATTGACATTTTTGCCGAGATTCGAAATCGGTATCTTCTGATCAGGAAGATCCGACGCTACCAACTCGGCTATGGCAAGGAAACATGACTACAAAAAAAAACACTTCAGTTTTTTGCTACCATATTGCCTATCGTGCCTCTTCTCTCCTTGCTGTTATATTATTTATTGCAATGACACGGTACTGCGAGGGACGCCAAACCCCTCTTGTGTGTAGACTATCTACCGTACGGCGGCGAGGGATAGTGAATTAAAGTAACAAATTCGAATATACAATTTGTCCTACTTTGTCACAACCGTCACAAGGTTTTTTAAAATTTAAATAAATCGAAATAAATTACAACTCTCATTCACAAGTTTTCTGTCTCTGGATGTCTTAGAAGATCAAGCAGGCATTCCACGGACATGACGGATCACAGCTGTTATCGTCCTGTCCGGGATTCAAGGAGGCAGTGGAGATTACTACAATCTGTCAATCTATCAGGCACTGGCATAGACGAGATTATTTTGACAGATTGTAAGACCTGGTTGTCAATAAAACAGGAAGACTGCATAACTCGATGTTTGTTTTCAATATCGTTAATGCTGCTGTCCGCAGAGGCCATGGAAAGTTATTCTCAATCGAGTTCTTTGATGAGATGCTTGTGAGTTTCTTTGCAGTTCTTGTTTTCTTCTATGTATTAAACTTAACTTTTCCACATACGTTTTCAATGAATTTCGTGCGTCAAATCGTTTGAAATTCCAACAAGGTGGAAACAAAACGGGTGTCGTATCCATACGTGCGATACACAAGTAACAATTCGTATGTAGTCTGCGAGCTTGCACCTCATTATCAGAGTCGGGATTGCTCGTAGTATTCTTGCGTTTTCATACGACTTCATTTCGAACGAACACACATCCAATATGAGCTAAAAATAATTGTTAGAAAAGTGGGCATCGTATTAAAATTTTTAAAAGTTTTTTTTAATGATATTTATTAGCAATTTCATCCAAATTCCTTAACAAATTAGTTTAAGTACCATTGCATAATGTAAATTTTATTAAAATATTTAAAATACGTTAAAAGCAGAAATAATTCGAACACGCAGCTCAACCGCTGACGTGAGTTGAGCAAATTTCCAAAATTAAGTTCATAAGCCTATGTTTTAGGGTTTCAACTAACAATTTGGGAAATAGCTGACTCACGACGGTGCTGAATAGCTGCAAAATGTTTCGCACGCCATTTCGCACATTGGGAGTATCTTCAACACACGAAGCATTGCGTGCTTCGCACGCCATTCCACATATTGGGAGTATCTTCAATGCACAAAGCATTGCGTGCTTCGCACGCCATTCCGCATATTGGGAGTAT